>PVJA010001111.1:110977-136809 GCA_004027025.1 Myocastor coypus | reverse complement strand
AAAAAAAAAAAAAAAAAAAAAAAAAAAAAAGAACTTGATGAGGTAGATTAGATGCAATCTTGTACAAATCTATGAAGGGGGAAAATCATGCAGCGTGACTCTGTCCTTTTGTTCTAGGAAGATCAAGTTATCACAATATAGAGAGAGCCATGTTTGAGGGAAAACTAGGCTATTAAGGGAACCTGAATTTATTTCTATAATCTCAAAGAACGGAATCTCTGCCAATAAGTAAACTTCAGACTTTGCAACTCAAATGGATCTATAGGTGAAGGTAACATTTTCTAAGCTGAGATGTTTAGTGATGAATACAGACTTTTGATCAAAAAAAATCTTAAAATAGTAAATATGTGCTTATTAGACTCTTAATTTTCTAGTAATTTATGTTATGTTATGTTGTTATAAATCTTACATATCTTTGTGTTGACTGAAAATCATACACAAATAAAAACAGATCACATGTCCATTAGCCAGCGCATACACTGATAAATAAAATGTGAAGTGTGAAATATATATATATATATATATGTATATATATGTGTATATATATATATATATATATTTCACATATGTATGAACTATTACTAAGAAAAAATAATGAAAATGGATGAATCACTGAAACAATATGCTAAGGAAAAGGAACCAGTCACAAAAGGTCACATATTGTGAGTCCTTCTGTGTAAAATTTTTGCAACAGGCACAGCTAGAGTCCTAACTCAATTTGTTATCTAAGTCTGAGAAATGCAGACCTCAGGATTGCAGTGAATACATGGTAAGAACAATGCACTTTCTCTGTGAGGTGATTAATAGTCTCCCAAGGGTTACACAACTCCGGAAAATACTCAAACACACTAAATTCCCAACTTTAGGTAAAGAGCATGCAAATTAAGTGATAAAGTTAAGCAGAGACTGCATACTATAGACATGGATACAGTTAAATTTTTTGAAATTATAAATTTTGTATCATTCATTAAAAGTGAATTTCTTGGAAAAAAACAGCAAAAATTCCAAATTGTTTTTATAAAGTTTACTTTAGGGAAGAAAGAATATTTTTTCTCCAACCACAGAATAAAATTTTTTATCATTGTTTCTGACTATTGCTAAATGAAATCAAGCAATATATCCATTAAAGGAATATTCTACTCTCTCAGTGGTTAAAATTTTCAACAAATTCAAGTGTTTGTGTAGTATGTGAGGGGAAAAAGATGTGAGAATGAAGAGTAAAGTGTTAATTGAAAACAAACGTTGAGCATTTCATGGCCTGAAAGTAAGGAAGGAGGACCAAAGTCCAAGGTCCAAGGAGGACCTGTTTGAGGCCCCCACTTTCCTGCAAGATACCACACCTGTTTGCTCTGGTGCAGTCGAGGGTGGGAAAGGTTGAAGATGAAGTTGATGAAGCAAGAAGTCCTGTCTTGGAGTAAAGAGGAAAGGAGCCTAGCCGCTCATCACTGTGCAGCTGTACTTACGCCCTGTGTGTCTGCGCTCTCTGTGGCCGTCCCTCCAGGCTCTCCTACACACAGGCAGTTTTGAGGGGTCTAAGGTGCCACGTTGTCCCGTGCGTTCATCCGCGGGCTGGTTTCCAATTGGATGCATTATGCTTGGCTGGGCTGGGCAGGGCATCTCTGATTCCAGTGGAATGCTGGCCAACCTCGTTCCTTCCTGACAGCCCAGAGAGTTCTGCCCCCCCCCCCACCATGTTTAGTCTAGGACCCAGGATGAGTACAGTCTTGTTCTTTTCATTACACAGCAGAATCACAAAAGGGCAAACTTGCTAGAACACTTCAAAACTCTATTTTCTACTTTATCCTACCAGACAGGGACATCCTCAGGCTCAGAGGAGCAAAGTATAATATCCATATCCTTTTCATAGAGGTAGAGCTAACATGAAAATGTTGAAAAGTATTTTAATTTGCCAAACAAGGTTCAGTGAAAAAAAATTTATTTATTTATTTATTTATTTATTTATTTATTTATTTATTTATAAAAATACATATATATTTAAAGCATGGAAATCACCTAACTATGAAGGAGAACGATGAGGAGCATCCATTAAAACTCAAAGAAGTAAAATGGAGTATGCAATCAACTGTTTCACTTTGAAAACAATATTCTCTTATATGTAATATTCACTAATATGCAATATATGTGGATGATTTTCACTCAGGAAACTACATCAGGAATTATCTAAACACATGAATGTATCTATAGTTATTTTCTCAAGTTTATAAAATACCTGGTATATTAAATGAATTTTGTCAGAATATATCTGGTGATACTTATTGTAATACATTTATAAAAAGTGAGAAGGTAGAATAGGATATTATGATAAAATACATTGCATAAAATATTCTTAATAGCTTAATAACAGTTATCTTGCTGAAAATGTGAATTTAGCATTTGTATACTTCTGGGAAAAATGAATAAAAAGGTTTTAGTTGCTGAAAATAAGATTTATTTATTTTTCAAAAGACTTGTTTTTAAAAGGAACGGTCATATTAGTATTGTATCCTAAATATTTTAATGAAAACAGTACAAATATTGTCAAATTGCTCATAGTTTTCTGCACTTAACATGTTGTATACCCAGAGAATGTGTAATTAATTTACTGATTAATTTTTTAATGCTGTTGCTATTTGGCAGCTGTTCTGACAGTAATGCTTTTCTCATTGCAGAAATTCTACTTGTGAAAAGAAGTCAAGCACAGCAAATGGACTTATTGAATTATCCAGCTCACCAATTACATACTATAAAATTATTCATCCTCATATAATTTGATCAGCAAAATCATTTATTTTTAGCCACTGTGTAAAATTTGATATTGTGCTGCAAGATAGCTACAAATTTAAAGTATCTATAGTTAAACTTTTAAAATGCATTTAAAAGTATCATTGCCTATGTGTTCACACCACTTGGTTGTATAAAAAGGTTAACATGTAAGTAATTGCTCCTCTGAGTCCACTTCTCTCTATTTAAAAAGTGTCACTTAAATTGTTTAATTGCATCATGTCTATTAGTTATTATTGGCTGTGCTATTCAGTGAGAACTTAACTTTTCTATGTTTCAATGTTTATAAATTAATGAATTCATTCTGAATTCATTTCCTAATAAAATCAACACAATTTAATTGGAAATGCTGCAATATTATCATTATTATAGGCATATATTAGAAGCACTGTAGCAAGACATTTGTAAAAGTTGCACTGACTCTCAACATATTTTATTCATAGTGCTGTGCTCAGCACTGATATTACTTTCCAGTCTATTTATAGTGTTTTGTATCTCATCCTATTTAAAGACCATGCTTGATGTACTTGAAGATTGCTTTTCTGTTACAGTTAACCAAATGAATCCAAGTAGGATTATCAAGTAAAATGAATACTGTACTGAACTAAAAATTAGCACTTCAGCTATCATCTGAAGCTAAACAAATTCATTTTGGCTATCTGGGAAATCTTCCCAGGCATTCCCAGTAATGTGGCATGCATCTAAGAGTCAAAGGCATCTGGGGATTCCTCAAGATATACATGTCTGTGATTCTTTGTTTCTGTTAGTAAATAGATATATTTAAAGCTCTCTAAACAACACTCACACAACATTTATAGGCAAAAGATGTTTATTCATCATTATATTTCCTACATTTTCAAAACACTGTGAAATTAGTGACAGGCATAGAAATTATAATTTTATTAATTTCAGGAAGAAAGAAATAGCAATGAGACATTTTCAAAACATGTCAGTAGAACAGCCACGGTAATCAATGCAATGCATACTGTCTTCCTAGTAATTGTTCAGAGTACAAGATGCAGTCATAAATATTCTAAACACTAATAGTCCAAATCTTTCTTCTCATTGCGGTAAGAAAAAATAAGTGTATGTATACTCCAATAGTCCATAATAGTAATGGGTTATCAGCACAACTGGTAATGTTGGAAGCTGTTGACTTGAGAAATTAATATAAGTGGCAGAAAGAAGTTACTGAGGTGGTATTCAACTAAATGCAGTATCACAATGCAGCTCACATGGCATTGTCTCCCTATTGTTAGAACCTCAAATAATAAATAAACTCCAGAAGGTACAATAGAAGCCATGAAAAGGAAAGAAACTTTTCAAAATAAAAGAGCTAGGATCAGACAAAAGGAAAATAGAAATAAAAAGGAAGAGGTGAAATATATATAAGTATATATATATATATATATATATATATATCTTTTTATTTTCTTCATAAATCAATATTAAACTAATATTTAATATTAAATTAATATTTTCATAAAATAGCTAAATGTTATCATTTTATAACACATAAAATTTATAGTAATATAATGGCATCCTACCTGAGAAATAATATATCACTCAAATAAAAAAATGTGAAAGTGCAGTTTTAAAAAGTGAATATAAGAGCCAGTGAGATAGCTCAGTAGAATAAGCACTATCTTGGCAAGTGCAAGGTCCTGAGTTCAATCTCTGGTACTGCAATAAATAAATAGATAAATAAATAAATAAATAAATAAATAAATAAATAAATAAATAGTGGATATATTCACTTACTTTTACTATATGCTGCAAATTTTCTGATTATGATATAATCACATGCTATTAAAGCATTGTCCTTCTAAAACACAATATATGAAGGTCTAGATTGTTTCTACTTTAGAACAATACTAATAAGCAAAATTATATTAATTTTATTGCTATAGCAAGATAGATTCTGAAACACTCTAAAACCTTTATTAGAAGATAAGAAAATGAAGTAAAATAGAACTAGATGATTTTTTTTTTTGTTTTTGATATTTGGTACAGATTCTATAAGGTTTACAGGGTTTCTGCATAGATTGGGCTCGTAGTGATCTTGTTTTCAGCGTCCTAAGGGCTGGGATTATATGTGCACACCACCACGCCCAATCTTAATTGTCATCTCAGTGTGCTCCACGGATGGGGCTGGGCATGGCACACCAGGAATCAAACCCCATCCACCGTGCTCTGCCTAGGCACAGTGCTTTAGCCCCCTGAGTTATCTGGCCAGCCCAGAAATAGAGCTTTTGTAAATAGTAAGGGGACCAGAGTTAAAATAACCTTGAATTTATAGAATAGATTATAGTTAGTATATCATTTTCCTAACTTAGTGGTGAACTTCGTTTTCTTATATATTTATTGATGTTTACATCAATATTCATGACTCTGTTCTATAATGTCACTTGTATAATTGTTATTTATACTAGCTTAGTATTAGAGTTTTATTTAAACACACAATTAGAAATTTTTCTATGTTTTTCACAATAGAAATAAGTTACAGAGTATTGGAAATACGTGATTTTCGAAAGTTCAGTAGAGTTTTCCTGGGAAGTCCATTGAATAGGCTAATTGTTGAGGGGGTAAGTAACTTAATAAATTTTGCCGATTTCTTTAACAAAGTTAGATTTTTTGCATTTTGTAGTATGTTCCCCTCTCCCCTATGCTCTTTTTAACTTGAAATTTTATGCTCATATAAATTCTGAATTCAGTGACAACTCAGTAGTAACTACAAGCCAACATAGTGCGGTGCTCTCTTTATCTCTCTCTCTCTCTCTCTTTATCTCTCTCTCTCTCTCTCTCTCTCTCTCTCTCTCTCTCTCTCTCTCTTTTCCCTGTCGTTCTCTGTCTACGTATTTAAGCAATTTGATGTTCATTTTAGTTTTTTTTTAATATAGTACATAAGATTAGTTTAAATGTTACAATTTCCTTATGAATTTTAGCTTCAATACCATCTCTAGGAAAAATTCAAACTTCCAATATTCATTCATGCAGCTTTTAAACACTGATGTCCGTGACTGTTCATTCTAATTTCTACTTTCATTCCTACCTTACATATCCTCCCACAACATCCACTTAGACTTATTGTTGTAGCTTTTCCTTTGTCTCTGCTATTATTCTTTTGTAATTAGTGATTTTCTTCATGGAAATACAGCTTATTATACTTAGTTGTTTCTCTTACAGGTCTACGGGGTCTAACTACATAGATCAGACTTATAGCAATCCTCTGTGTTCAGCCTTCCAAGAGATTGGTAGGATTACAGGCACGTGTCACCATGCCCAGCCTCAATCGCTGTCTCAAGGTACTCTGGCCAGCATGGCATTCCATAGCTTACTATACTTGATCTCTGTATTTTAGTGTAGAAGGAATCATGAGGAATTACCAATTCTGTCATACTATTAGAAATGAGACACTCATTGTTTACTAATGTGTTCCTGTTATTTAAAAATGTATTTTAGTTCTTGTATTAGATTTTTGTCATTTGTGAGATGTACAAAATTATATTTACTATTTATACATATATACATACTGGCATATATCATATCTTGGTTAATACGATGTTTGGAGAACTAAATATAATGAAGTCAATTAAAGTTTCTTATTTTATGTGAAATTTTATTTTTATCATAAATGAATATTAAATTTTATATCATATGTTTAAAGAACCTGCAAGCAGGCACAGGGGGCTAAGGTTCTATCCCCAGGCCTGCCATGCCGGTGTGCTTTAGACAGCAATTGAGACTGAACATGGTGCCTGTAATCTCAGTTCTTGGGAGGCTGTAAAAAAGTCAGGTCACTAGGAGTCAGATCTAGTAGTGAGATTCTGAACACCCTGAATTTTATATATATATATATATATATTTAATATAATATATATTTATATATTATATATAATATATTTTAATATATATGTATATGCTATTTGTTTTTCTGATCTCTCCTACCCTCCTGTTTTCAGCCTGCCCAGAGCTGGTATTACAGGTCCAAGTGCTACCACACCTGGACTCTGTCACCAGCTCAGCGTGCCCAAGGGTGGTGCAAGGGATCGAATGAATTCTGGGACCTGTGCTTGCCTAAGTGGGCACTTTTTTCTGCTGAGCTATCTCACAGGCCCTTTCTGATCTCTATTTTATGAATTAGAATAATAGGTTCTCCCATATTAAAGGTTATATTGCTGTCATGAGGCAAGGGAGTACTCAGTCCATTGTAATTGTTATGAGTGATTGTCATTAATTTCTTTAGAGGTTTCTATATTCAAGTTAATCAGCACAACTGATCCCCAACATGTTTATTTTTCTTAATAATATCTTTTTTTTGACCATTTTAATTTTAACTTTAGAACTTTACTTATTTATATAGAAAGAGAATATGCTCTATTTTTTTTGTTACTTAGTAAGTTTTAAGATATTGCTTTGCTTCTTCTGCTATTTTGGTCAAAGTAAAGGCGCTCTCCAAAGCGATGTGGCAGTTTACTAGCAGCCAGCAGAAGTTAAAATGTAACAATTTGAGATCAATAGAAAAATAAAGGGGGAGTGTGGCCCTTGAAAATTTGAATGACCACTCCAGCTTTGTTATGGAATCATTATGCTAACTAGAACAAAGAAGAAAATGTGAACAGCTGTAAGTGTAGAGATCTATATTTGAGGTGAGTTAGACTTTTTATGATAAAGTTCTTGCCCTACCAAAATGAAAAAACAGAGATATAGTGACAAAACTGGAAGTGTCAGATACATTCAGAAAAAGTTTGTGGTGGATAAGCTTACAGAAGGAAATGTGTATGCTTAACTATTTTAAGCTTTTGACCCTGTAAGGCTGGTTAAGCCTAAATATTACTCTCAAAAGCTCTTTGTTGTTTAAAAAAGGTTAGGGGACTCTGAGCCTGACTGTCATCAGTCACCTGTTCCCCACTCTTACCTTTAACTGGTGTTTTCAAGTGAAATATTAATTTCTCATTTCAGAGATTAATAATAAAGATGGGTCTTTCATAAGTCTAGCAGAGATTACCTATACTAGTCACAGATGAGAAGCAGGAAAAAAAAATAACTGCTCAGGACATTCTGACCTCATTTTTTTCTTTCCAGTATGTAAAATCAATTTGTTTCCCAAATGTACAGAATTTCAAAAATGCAAAAATTAAGAACTTACAATGTCCATGACCTCTACACTATAACTATTTATGGTGGAAAATTTTAGGATCAAATATCTGACTTTCCCTTATTTTCTATTTATGTATTGCAAAATGTGCATGCCATTCCATCATTAGGCAGACATACAAATGACGTACTGCTTTTTCAAGCTTGCACTTATGTGATTTCTATGTGCATGCCATATATGTGTTACAACACTTACTAATGCCCTATGTATACTTCCAACACTGCCACACAAAATATAACTGCAGGCTGGTCCATTCTTCTTAAATGACATTCTACTAAGAATAACAAGTTTAGATAAAAATTTCATGTCATAATCTTATTATGATTGTTATGTTAATGTTATGTTGCCTTATATCTCATTTTTCTATGAAGATTCATAATTAAAATCTGTTAACATTCTACTAAGATTCAATTTATTTTCTTTTCTTTCTTTTTTTTTGTCTTTTTGAGATAGGGTCTCGCTATGCAGTTGAGGGTGGCCTTGAGCTCACTTTTGTAGCCCAGGCTGGTCTCGAACTCACACCAGTCCTCCTGCCTCAGCCTCCCAAGTGCTGGGATTACAGGCGTGAGCCACCACGCCCGGCTCTAAGATTCAATTTCTAAGATACCATAATTGATTAGAAAAAAAAAGTTTCCTGATCAATCTCTCAGTATTGTCACTGAGTCAGCCTACATTGTAGAAACTCCAAAAATACATAATGGAAGTGATAAAATGCTCTTTCATATGTCCAAATATCTGCAAAAACATGTTAGGCTGCATACCTATTCTTTTCATGTCACACATGTACACTCACACGGATGCTTTGATTTTATTCTCTGTCTCTCTGAACGAGGCTCATAGCTTTCAGTAACTCTTGCACCAGAGAGGCTAAAGCCATTGTCCACTCATATATCATACATAAACAAGTTAAATAATAAAATTGTACATAAATAACCCCAGTGTCAAAACTTAATAAAATCTACTCAAGTAAGAATCAGCTTGCATGGTTTTAAAATAATGAGATTAAGCAAGGAAACATACCTCGTAAGAACCTTTTTAATAAGTTTATATATTTTAATTGTCTATAGATCCCTGCTCTTCATACACGTATGGCTCCTTATAAGAAGGTGAAACGATAAGGCTTGTGAAGCATCATGTGCAACCATTTTTCTGTAATGAGATTACGTTCACAAACTAAAGCTGATAATAGTCTTGATTACAATTCCAATTATCTACAAAGACATCTGCAATTCCAATATGTTAAACATGTCACCCATATCCCCTTTAACTCCATAGGACAAGACACAGTAGAGCTTTATTTCACTGATCTCATCAAAGCACAATTATTCTAAAAAGTGCAGGAATATTATGGAGAAGCATTCCTCACTAAAACAACTATCTTAAGGACTATTTACTTTAAATTATTTCATTTATGTCTCTGAGGATTACAGTGCAGTAGAGATATATTTTATTCTTACAAAAAAGATCAATATATTTGGCTCTTTCCCGTCACCAATTGTTCAGGCCAGAAGAAATAGGCTTAACAGAATTATTAACTTAAAGAGAAAATATACATCTGCGTTATCCCCTGAAGTCTCCCTGTGGTTTCCCACATAGACAATTGAAATTATAGTCAAGGCCATTTTCTGTTTTAATTTGTGAGGATAATTCCATACAATTAGGAGAGAAGCAATCCCATTAATATGCTGCAGGAGACTGTACTTACTCTTCTCTCTTCTCTTATTGCTGGGACAAATACTCGACACCCAAAATAAAGAAAAGAAAGTTTTTATCAAGTTCACAGTTTCTGGAGGTTTCAGTCCATACTCGGCTAGTTCCAAGGCAGAGTGGCCCATGGCAGAGAGCAGCAGTTCATGGTAGTGGCAGAGAACAAGAGGAGCCAAGGGAAGAGGAGTAGCAGCAGTGGCTACAAAGAAGAAATCTGTCTCTCTTATGGTTGCATTCCAGCTCTCTGCCCTAGGCTTGGGGAAGTACACATACTCATAATTCCAGCAGTACTAAAACCTATAATCCCAGTGTATCATGAGTTAGTCTCAAACTCCAGAAATTCCTGCATCCCTGCCCCATGACTGCATGAAGCCTTGGGGGAGCAACTATACTCAAACCATATATATATATATATATTACACTCATTATGGCACTAACAAAGTAACCCAAAGCAAGGCTCTTTACCAACCTCCATCTAGAGTGTTTGTGAAATTCCACTCTTGAAGCAATCACCATGGCACTTGAACATATCAAACAAATCTATTGGTAACTAACATAGCTATTGAAGCAGTCTCTTTCACCCTCTCTGTCCAAACTGTTCAGACTATTTCCAAAATGTTTCCTCAGTGTTTCTGTTTCAAAGAGGAAGATACTTTACAAAGGTTTGATGCACTGGAGGCTGCTGTCAGCTGGATTGGTGAGTACAAACAGGGCTTATGAACTCAAAATAGGCTTAGTTGTGAGACTGGATATTGCTCAATGTGCATTACTCCTAATCCTTTCAGTCACTCTGAAATTTAGGAGGAGGGCCAACACTTTCTCTGTGGTGCTTTGCCTACAAACCTGTATGTTGAGATTATTAATCTCTATTGCTGATTTCAAGCTCATCTTCATAAGCTTCAGATGGAGGCTAGGTCCATTACTTTAGAACATCTAAAAGATAGTTTCTGCTCTACTTACTCAATCCTAGGAACTGGGTCTCAGATCTCAACCTTCACATTTGTTACCTTACTGCTATTGGAACAATCTCTCATCTCTTTCTTGCAGTACTAAGAAGACCTTCCACGCTGTTTCAATAAACACTCTATGCAGAAAAAAAAATTACTTCTCTACACTAAGTCCAGTACCTCTCTACTTTGTATACTCTCTTCTCTGCTCTATATAGCATATGAAACCAGAATGTGATGAGGCTCTGGCTAGAAGAGTGGGAGAAATGAGTGCTAAACTAAAATTGTGGCAAAAAATCAGATTACAGTAAGATGTTTCAGAAATTCAATCAGTAATTTAAAGCTGTCTTATAAACCCAGTGCAGATAATAACTTCATTTGTTTCTGAGAAACCATTTTCTCCACTTCCAGCCCCATGAGAACTCTGTTCAGATTGATCCAATTTATCCAAGAAAGAACATGCTATTTCATCATCTAGCTCCATTTTTGTATTGGGAACTGAATCCAAGGATTTGTACCTGCTCAAAATGCATTCTACACAGAACTAGCCTCATCTCTTCCCCAATTCTTATGTAAAAATTGTCACCTTTAATTTAAATTAAAAAAGGATTTCAGGAAATCTTGAACTTCTTTCTCCTCACAAGAAGTAAAATGAGTTCTTTCATTCTGTTGCTCATTTCATAAATTATTCTATGTCATTAAACATATCAATTGTATCACAGCTTTACCTGGACTGAGACTCCATGTCACTTGATCACAATAGGTATCACTTTCTTCCTTCTACACCAGAATCTGCAGGTGATCTCATTTCATTAACGTGGCAGGCATTTCCATCATCTAGATCCCTGGAAAAGACCAGACAACAAATCTTTTCTTTTTTAACGTATTTGGTACAGAGTCTCACTACTCACCTCGGACTTATATTGAGCCTCCTACTTTCAAACTCCCTAGTGCTGGGATTACAGGTGTGCACCACCACATCAGGTATGGTGGCCAGCTCAATGCACCCAGGGGTGGAGTCAGTGTGGCCTGTAGTGCTTGAAATCAAACCCAAGCCGCTGTGCTTGCCTAAGCAGTCACTTATTCTGCTGAATTATCTCACTAGCACTTGCATCAAATCCTATAATGAAACTGTTATACTTGGCAATTCTGAAGATTCTCTAAAATAATGTTTAGTTTTAATTTCTCAAATCAGAAAGCAATTGGAGTGAAACATACTCATATCAAAAGACATTATGCTCACACTCATAATAATATTTCAGATAATATTCACAAATATTTTACAAAATGTAATAAACTACAATCATTCTTCAGGTGCTTGTTATTTCTACCAAGGACTACAGGAATTCATGAAATATTATTTGTCTTTTGTAAATGCAACTTAAAAATTAACTGTTCTTAGGTAGAGTGAAATGCAACATAAATACTTTGTAGGTCTCATGAATCATAACTACATGTGACATTATTTATTTGACATTCATTTAATTTCACTGATTAAATGACATTCCTTTTTAAAAAACCATTTAGTGAATACATGCCTAGCAATTGTGGCATTTGGCATTTCATCAATATTGAATATTGAGAGCTTTTCCACTAAGAACAAAGTAATTCAATCTCAATTGTCTGGACAAGAAAGAATACCACAGAGTCTAGGTAGGGATATCAGGCATGAGAAATTGCATTGATTTTTTAAGTGGAATATTCCATAAAGGATTTTGGAACACTTTTAGCCTCAAACCTCCAATCCATCTGAGACTTTATCAGTCCCCACTCTAAAATCGACAGCACTAGATTTGGAGATAGAATGTTAAGAAAACCAGTCTATGTGTAACTGTAAAAGAAAGCAGGTCAACAGATGGCTGAGTCTCCCATAATGTCATATATCAATAACTTCAATACTATGTGAGGCTAGGTAAGAGAAGCAGAAGTTTAAAGACCGTTGGGGCAGTTTTGAAGCTTAGTGAGACCTTTTCTCAAAATTAAAAACTATGAGGCTTTGCCAAGCTCAGGAACTAGGGTTTGATCTCTTGGTCCTGCATGCCACACTGGCCCTGCCCCCAGGCACACTGAGCTGGGGACAGAGTAGGGACAATGGGGAGACTGAAAATAGGAGGATAACTACAAGTCTGAGCTGTAGTAAGACCCCGTACCAAATACATAAAATGAAAAATATTCAAAATTATAAAAAGGACTATGGATATAGCTCAGTGGGAGAGCACTAGGTTAAATCCCCAATATAAATAACATACAAACAAGTGCCTAGATGGAAGTGGACAGCTCCTTTTGGAGGATAGGAACTCAGGCCTGAATTCTCCTCTAACATCAAGAAAGAAAGCATGAGGCATAGCTTTGGGATTGAGCTCTTCTGAGCTACCATGTGAAACTCAGAAAATGCTCAGAGATTTATTTACTTATTTGTTTATTCATTTATCTTTCTCTTTTTGTGGTACCAGGGATTGAACTCAAGGCCTTGCACTTGTCAGGCAGGCATTTATTCTACTGAGCTATCTTCCTGGCCCCTAAAAGCATTATGTATATGTATGTATATATATATATATATATATATATATATATATATATTTTTTTTTTTTTTTTTTTTTTCCAATACCGAGGATCTCAGGACCACAAGTTCTTTCTCTACTGAGCTATCTTCCCAGATCATGGATAGAGATTTAGAAAAGATATTTTAGTTAGTTTTTTATTTTCTTAAGCCAGGTACTTATCATTAGTACCTCTTACCACAAATCAACTAGAATCAAAGCAAGATGTACAGAAGTAGACCAGAAGTTCTGATTATAAAGAACAAAACTCAAAACCTCAGAATTTAGTATATTTGAGAGGATACATACCAGAAAATATAATTTTATATATATTTGTTAGCATTTTATTATTTAAATGACATAATTTGCATAATATATAAAAGGACATACTATATTTTCTAAGTGGCATATTTATGTAATATGTTAACCTAAATGTAAAAGTAAGGAAAAAATAACTTCAACAAAAAATCACTGTGGTATCTCCCAGATAATTATTACTTATGTATCTAAAACTGCTTTATTTATGGTTGTGTTTATTAATATATACAATCATAGCACACCCCACTTGCCCTTGACATCTAATTTAGAGCAAAATTCATTCATCAAACATCCCATAAGTTACTTAACCAGGTTTAATATGAATTTGTCTTTAACACCATTACTAAAATACCCATGGATATGAGGACATGTGGATTCTTGTGCTACAAAATATAATAAACATAACTGATTCAGTTCTCGGTATACTCCTGGTGGTCTTTGGCTTTGAGAATCTCTTTTCTCCTAATATGTATTTCTCAAAGTTAATTGCTTTAAATAATTAATTTGGTAATAGAAAAGGAATTCATTTTCTAAATTCATTTTATGAGAGGTTTGGTAAGGATTAATTTTTTAGCTGTTTAACCATCCTAATATATTCAATTATATATTCAGTATTTGTTTCCAATTTGGAGACCATCTTAAAAATTTATGCTTTTGTGATGCTTTTCTACAAAACCATGAGAAACACAAAATTATTTAGTAGGCAAACCTAACACTTTAAAACATAGCTTAATAAATGTGGTATTAAATGTATGTATGAATGAAGAGAGATTTCATATCTGTTGAAGCATTTACTTTTTTAAAAATTCAGTGTGTCCACTTTGATATTGAGATTCACTATTGTATCACGTTTTTAGGAAGTCAGGAAAATTTCCCCTAAAGTCTTAGGTCCTCCTGTACCTTGATCTATTTTTCTGCTTTCCATTCTACTATCTAGAATATGCTTTTTCCTGTGCTCATCAGCTTAACACTCTACACTCTTCACTGCCTGGTACCTGGCTGAGGCCACCCGGATGATAATTGCCCATCAGTCTTCCCTTTGTGTACTTGTTTACCGTCTCTCTCTCACCACTTGTATTCTAATATCCATGCATGTTGGATTACCTAATTTCAGGAAAGTAGCACAGAGGCAGTTCATATTCACTGAAGCTGTGATTGTTTCCTATAACAAAGAGTCAGCTGTAGAGCTTTTGGAGCATTCAAGAGCAACAACATAGAGGGAAGATATTAATCCTGTAAAAATCTCTCTCCAGTGCCAATTCTACTGTCAGCTTATTGCTTTCAAGGCCGGAGAAAGGCTCACTCACATTCCATGATTGAGTATCAGACAAGTAAAAGAACATAAAATAAATAAGAAGTATTCAGTTTAGTACCTGTTGATCAAATGGATAATTTCTTATAACTTTATGGTTGTCAGATTATAATAGGAGTAGAATAAGTTATGGTGCTATGTTAGCCAACCAGATTCCTTTCCAACATGGGCACTGGATAGCATTATGTGCTACATAACAACCACCTTCTGGCTTCAAAATAAATAAATAAATAAATAAATAAATAAATAAATAAATAAATGTTCAGAAGGTATCAAGAGGTTTAGTGAAGAAAAGAAAGAGCTTGTGCCCTTGCTGATGAAAGCCAAGATTCTTCCTCTCAGGTGTGAAAAACCTATCCTGAGTTTTGAGTCAAAGATTTTACTGCTTCCATTTCATTAATTTCCATAAATATTTTCTGAATTTTCTAACTAAGTGACCTTTAATATCTGACTAGGTTGTTTAATCTACAACTCTTCTCTAAACGATATTTCTTTTTGTTTGTTTGGGTTTTTTTGTGGGACCAGGGTTTGAACTCACAACCTTGCACTTGCCAGGCAGGCACTTGTGCCACAGAGCTATCTCTCCAGCCTCTCTTAAGGATATTTCTTTCAGTGAAAAATTTTTGTTTCATCTCTTAAACTGCTCTAAGGCACATGTTAGCAGCTTTTACTCTTTTAGCTAGGCCAAGAACTCTTATTTGGCCTCTTGTAGAACATTTTGTCAAAACTTTATTTTCTTATAAGTATATTAACTTCTTTAAATGTTAATATACATAAAGTTGTATCTCACTGATGGTCTGAGACACAAATAAAAAGGTCTTAAAGAGTATTTTATGGGGCCCGGCAGGATGGTTCAGTGCTGCGTAGGAAAGCTTGGGTGGCTGCAAGGATAGCGGTTCGATCCCCGGCACCACATACTGCGCCAGCCCTGCCCTCAGGGCAGGCTGAGCCGGCCATAAAAATAAAAAAAGCAAACAAACAAAAGTTCTGAAATAAGAAAAAAACAAATTAAAATAAGAGTATTTTATGGGAAAGAGATTTAATGCAGCTGAACAAAGAAGGAACCTCCTTAGAACTGCACAGAGAAAATGGATTAAAAGCACAGGACATGAGAATGAAGGGAGAGAGGATATATACACCTTGATATCAAAATCAATCTAAATAATAGAATTGTAGATCAAACGAAATATAGACAGAAGACTTTAGAAAATAGTGAGCCAGCCGTTGGACTGCTGGAGGAATTGCCACCTGTGCGTACAGCTGGATTTGCCACTGGAGCAAGTTTCCAAAAAGCAAATCTACTGCAAGAGTGGGGCTAAATGAAGTCACACGGGGTAGACTCAAAAGGGATGCCCCACCCTTTTGCCTTCCTTCACACAGAGAATCCTGTAGCCTGGTAGAAAATTTGCTCAGTCCACAAAGGAAGTAGGGCCCAAGAAACTACTCCTTCTCCAACAGTCTGCCAGTTGTTTCTTTTGTTGTTGTTGATGGCATGTGTGTGTGTGTGTGTGTGTGTGTGTGTGTGTGTGTGTGTGTGTCATGTGCACATAGAAGCTAACTGGAGCCCCCAATTAGAATTACTGGTCCTCAAACAAATTATATAATTAGTTCTTCAAACCATACCTTTCTAAAGAACTGAAATATTTTTTACATGTTCATTCAATTCCAACCAATAGTAATAAGTTACTATTCCAGACTAATTAAGAATTCTATCAGGCCACATGTATCCAAATGGTAGTATGAACACTATTAAAGGAAAGCACATATTTTTGCTGCATGGAAGCACAACACATATGGAATACCAATCCTTTATTTTTTTTAAAAAACAGACCCTTAAATTTCATTTTCTTTTCACG
The DNA here is from genome assembly GCA_004027025.1 of Myocastor coypus. NCBI lineage: Eukaryota > Metazoa > Chordata > Mammalia > Rodentia > Myocastoridae > Myocastor > Myocastor coypus. The sequence continues at coordinate 120,190 of PVJA010001111.1, read as the reverse complement.
AATCAGTTATTTCCCTTCCATTATGAAGGTTCTTAGTTTAATGGCTTAAACACAGACCTAAAGAGGGTCTACCTATGAATGGACACTTATTGTATGGTCAGCTGACTCACATATAATAAGTTGCTTAAATTGCACATGGAAATAGAATGTTATTCCCTACTTGTACTCCTGTTAATGGAATTACTTGACATAATCTATGCACTCTTAGGGCCAAAATGTCCTCAAGAAAAAAATTGTGTGTGTGTGTGTGTTCCATATATTAAGCCAATTTTTCTTATTTTTCAAGACAACATCTCATGATGCAGTTCAGGTTAACCTAGTCTTGAGCTCACTTTGTAGCCCAGGCTGGTCTCCAGTTCTCAGTGATCCTCTTGACTCAGCCTCCCAAATGATGGCGTTAGAGGGTATGCCACCATGCCCTGCTAAACTATTCTTATACATGCTGGTACATTTTTGATTGTTCTCAAGCATCTTGGCCTACTGATTTAACTTCCATATTAAAACTATTAGTTTTTCACCTGCTATAAGAAAATAGAAACAATCTTTTTCAAATTTTCTCCATTTCCTTTGAAGTCTTGAATAGCTATATCCAATAATTATCCCTTCTTCATGAGCAAAGGAGTATTTCTCAATTTAACTTTTAGTTTGTGCTTTATTTCACCCCCCAACATGTGAGATGTCATTGACCAATATCTTCACCACCTCATCTTTCATTCCTAATTATTGCTATGTGATGTTTTTAAAAACGTACTGTCCTATTTCCCCTCTCCTTTCTTTTCCTCTTCTCTTTTTCTTATGCTTCACTGTGCATTTTATTAGCATTTAAAATATTAAACCATCCTGTGAATTCAAAACTTGAAACAGCCCACTGACACATGTCCATGTAAATGTAGATTCCCCAACCCTACTGACATGGATCCGATTAATATTTTCAAAACCTCCTTGCTGATCAAACTTCCCATTTTTGCTTAACTGTGTTTCAGCATCATCTCTGTGCTTGTGATATTTGTGGCCCTTCTTAGCTCCCCTTTGTCCTCATCATTCCCTCTCTTCAAGGTTGGCGTCATCTCACTGATCTGTCCCCTCAGGATCCCATCAGTCTTGGGCTACACAGTGAATAAATAGAAAATCCCTCTACTTGTGAACTCTCACTCTAGTGGACACACAGTAAGCAGCGAGCACAATGAAAAGAGTATTTGATAATATGTTGGAAGTGCTGCATTCAGTGTAAATGCAGATAGAATTGCAGGATTTTGAAAATACAGAGGGGAGATGGAGTACTGTATTATACACCCTCTTTACTATAACATTTTGGCAACGAGTTGGCAAAAAAGGAATGGGGCTCATGGCACGCTGGCAGGAAAGCATCCTAGGACAAATGTGATATAGCAGTGGTGAGAAGTGTATGTAGGAGGATCTTATGAGGAAACAATAAATTATGAAGAATAATGAGTCTAGTGGCAAAAGAGTAAAATGCTAATCTTAATGTATTACAATAGGCATATATAATTATTATAATGGTAAGAGATGACTTAAGTCAGGTCATTCAGTATTACTATAAAAGCTTCAACCTTCACTTGAGAAAAATTAAGTGCTCCTGTAGGATTTCATTCCTGTAAGTAATGTATTAAGCTTTTTTTTTTTTTTTTTTTTACAGGATCACCCTGGCTTTTATATAGTAAAGGAATTTTAATACAGTGTGGGTGACAAGATTAGAAGAAGACTAAATTAGGAGCAGTTTCAAAAATGAGACACAGAGTAATGTTGGTACTGGCTTAGCATAGCAGAGGCTATTTGGAAGTTGTAGAGCTTTAGATGCTTTGAATGAAGACTCAATAAGCTGGAGAGATAGCTCCATGGTGTAAGTGCCTGCCTGGCAAGTGCAAGGTCCTGAGTATGAACCCTGGTCCTGCCCATGCACACATTGAAGTTAGGTGCATGAAGGAAGCTGGAAATAACTGCCTTGGGGTTTTCTTTCCTTCCATTATCACTAGATCCTTAAATGTTGCTACCTTGATAGTCATCCTGTAATATCCATTGACATTTAAGGATTTTTTTTTTCTCAGTGGTACAGGTGGTCTAAAAAAGTCCCTGCCACTGAAGGAAACAATCTAGAACCACACTCTTTGCTAGCCCAATTTACATTTCTAACTTCTCCATGTAAACGTCACAGTACTTGAAATCGCTGTCACAATAATGCCAATGCTAGTAGCACAATTTCGACGTAGTAGAAACTGTAGGATGTAAGCTCTGGCTGGAAGATCACTAAATGATGTGCCAGAAACTGAGCCCTGGCATAATGAGACAGAAGCTCTGAGTCATCACCCCGCTTCCACCATGGTGCCTGTCTGACCACCGAAACTGAAGTAATACAACCACACAAGCATGAGCTCTGAAACCATGAGTCAAATCAAGTTCTTACTCCATTGAATTGTTTTTGTTAAGTGTAATTACAACGAAGGAAAGCTGAATAGATGTAAAAGATGTGTGCAGAATTATATGCACATTTGTACACACATGTACACATTTGCTTAAATATGTGACTACATATATCACCTTTAAACTGACTATTTAAATAAAAATCACATAGAAAGGTCCATTGTGTTGTTTTATTGTTTATTATAAACTTAGCATTGTTGTAGGCAGCTGAGTTACATAGAAGTCATAATGGACTAGGCCCTCAGAAGGAGCCAGGATGGAAAGCAAGATACCTTGCAACACAGAGACAGACACTCCTGCTGTGGGCTGGACTTTAAGATAAAAGCTCAAACAAACGCATCGCTCCCTAAAGATAAGCATCCAGGAGTTATAATCACCCAGAGGAAGCCAGGAAGAGGCACTAAGCAGTGCCCAATAGGAAGAGCCCCTGTTCTATATTCATGTCTGGTTGGTGCATGATTCTCTTCTCTATTTGGTCCTGGATTTAATCAACGTTACCTGATCAATTGTGCCTGTAACCTCTTTATTCGTTGATTCCTTATAGAGTTCCCATGTTTCCCACCTTAGACCCACCTCACCTCATGATTTTGCTCTATGAAAATCCTTGGAAAGGTAGACTCTGTGTCAACCCACTTGGATCCCTTTCTGTCCCTCCCTCAGACAGAAGTTTTCTTTCTCTCAATAAATGTATTATGCTCTTACTCTCTGTTGTTCCTAAAATTCTTTCTTTGGTTTTAGAGAACAGAAACCTGGTGCAGGTATTTTTCAGGTTTATTCCTTTTTGTCAGTACAATATGCCTGGTCTCATTCTGAAAACACTGATGAGTTAAACAAAAAAATGAAATGGATTGAATCATAGGAAAGGAAAATTTTAACCTTTACATTAGACAATGAAAAAGTTTACAAAATAAAATAAAATTGATGGTACTTGATTCACTATGTGTTTTGTGAAAACAAGAATATTCTTTAAGAGGATGCATTATATTTTTACCTCTTTAAATTTTAATAGAGAGGGATGAGACTTATGAAAACTAAACCACTTCATTGTTTCTCAAATGGAAGACTCATTTATATATTTTGGCAATGAAGCAAATAATGAGGTAGAGAAAGACTCGCAAAAACTTAGAGCTTTGAAGCCTATGCAGCTGCATATTAATGATTGCATCTGTTATGTTTTGCCTAGAGTTCTTTCTGTGGAAAGTTGCATAACCACTGTCAAGGGATTTAAAAGGCTTCCATTAATTTGCAATGGCAGCAATTAGCAAGAATGGTGTTAAGCCTGGCTAGATCTCAAGCTGTCAGTGTCAAGCCATTTTTATTTAGAGTTTTCTAAATTTGTGCTATCATTTATTTAAAAGCATTAATTAGCATATATAGATATGCATATGAAAAATTTGAGGAGTAAGGATATTTTCTCAATACCTAGAAATATTTTTAATTCGTATATGAAGTTCAAGAATTTAACCTATGCAGCATAAAAGTGACGCTGTAAGGACAAATGAAAATGCCGAATTATACATTAAAAGTGTTCAAGAGGGATCGCTGAAATTCCAGAACTTTTAAGCCAGTGTGCCAGAAAAAAATCTTGCAATGATATAAAGTATAAAGTGGAAGTATAGGATCAATTGTCAGAAGATCAGAAAAAAAATTAATTGCCCTGTTTGTCAATGTGCTAAGCAAATCCTATTTCCTATGGTCGTCAGATTTTTATTTCATAAATTACGAGGTTGAAAGAAAACAACCATTCACTTTCGTCACACTGCTGTCTTTCAAGAATGAAAAGATTGGTCAACCGACCAAAACTGACTCTAATTTCCCCATTTATCACGGCTCGTAAGTGAATGTTAAGGGCTGTTGAACATTGTTGTCGGTATTCTAAAACTGACAACAGTGTCAACATGATTACAAACAAAAGCGTAACTAAGTACGAATATGTATCATCGATATTGTAAAACAGGGGAAGAAAATGTCCAAAATAGGAAGGGTCTTAAGCAGGGCCGGGGAGGGGGGAGAAAGGAAGTAAAAAAAGGAAAGATGGAAAAATTGAAAATATATTTTGTAAATAAGAAGAAAAAGAGGAGTTGAAGAATGGAGAAGAAAAGAAAAGTCAACATACGTCGCATGCTCTATGATGAATATGATCCTTTGAACGGTCAAAACACCAATAAACCTAATTCTTTCTTTTTTTTTTAAGATTTAATAATATTTTGTGTGTATATGTTTTGGTACTGGGAATTGAACTTAAGATCTAGCATTTGGCTAGCAGGCACTATGCTATTTCCTGCTCTTTAACATTTATCAGAAACTATGTACAATAAATTTTCACCATATTTTACATAAGATAACCCACCACAGAAATTTATATAGCTTAGAAAACAGTTATTTAAGAGGTCCCAGGCCCATGGGATAATTAGAGTTCAGCTGGGAAAAGGGTTCAGACCACAAGGTGATGTGTATGCAATGAAGAAAGGCTAACATGCAGGCCTCTGGGTAGAGACTCAGATGATGGGACCAATATTTCAGAGGCACCATTCTTAAATACATCCTTCCCCGTGCCCTAAGCCATCTATGTGGATTCTTGTCCATAACTGTATCATTCCAGAAATCTTTCTCATCAGACAAAGTCTCGAATATTCAGTGAATCCCAGAGATAGGGACACCTCTCCTCCCTGGCCCAGAGTGAGAAGAACCTTGCAACTTGCATACAGTTGACTCACTTTCCACAATTTTAGCTTCTGTTTAACTACAATTCTACCCAGGAGGGAAACAAGGCCAAGTTGTCCCATTTGTATAAAAGATGACAAAAAAAAAAAAAATAAATAAATAAATAAAAGATGACCAGAGATACTTCTTTGAGGAATGGGAATTTCAAATCAATCCAATCAAATAGTTTCTAGAATAAACTGTCAACTGACAGAAGTAGATTCTGATTTCCCATTCACAGTAGCCAATCCCTTTGAGGCACTGGTTAACAGACTTTCTCAGAATTTCGAGATCCCTGGGATCTCCATCCATATCCAGCCCTCTGCATCTGGCCCAATATATCTACTAAGCTTTCAGTAATTTCTTTGACTGACTGAATGACCTTCAAGGGCTAGAGAAGAATCAAATAGCAAGGGTGAAGGAGGGCACTGCCTACCATCACCTACAATGTCCAAGTCCATGAAGTCTCAAAGGCCAATCAGAGCAGAGCTTCTCTAACTTACTTCACTGAACTCCAGGGGCAAGCTCTCAGAGAGCTGGAGCTCAGCAGCCCTCCAGAACAGATCCATGGGGCCGAGTTCCAGGCCACCTGGCACAGACAGTACTTGTTCGGGCTTATACATTTGAGGAGGCAGCTAGGATTACAGTGGGGAGCAGAAATCCTAAGAAAGGCTTACAGGGACAGCTTTGTTGCAGGGGACTTCTTTAGATCCCTGGCAGCATTAGAAGAGAACTTGATTCGTATGTTGACAAATATGGGTAAGGCAGTGTTTGGTCACTGGAAGAGACTAACCGGAACAGCGCACATCACCCACAAAGGCCAAGCACCTCTGACTGGACTGTGTTCTGTGGGCCTTCTGGGCAGCACCATCTGTGGCCAGCATTCTGTGTTTCTCCAGTTGCCCATGTAGTAACGCTTCTACTCCATAGCGCTGGAGATACAAGCAGAGACATTTTAATTGCTTTAAGTTCTCTCATTCTTTAGCTAAAAGTTCCTCTGGGCCAGTCAGGAAACTGCTACCTAGAGCCTCATGTTCCTTTTTGCGTTTAATGTGAGCACTGGCACTTCTACTCCTTGAGCAGATTGAAGTCATTTAAACTGATCAATGTACAAAGACTGCGAATGAATTAACACCTCATGCATAATCAGGGAGATTTCTTCCACTGTGTAGACACCAGTATGTCTCAGGGGATCTTCTTCTTCACTGTCTATGCTATCAGCTTCACTGGCAGGGTCACCTCTCCATATCTGACCCACATTAATGGGTTCCTGGTCCGCATCACTCCAGCTGTCTTCATTCAGTATTCAGCTGGCTTAACTACGGATACCTTCTGGAGCCTGAGACCCCAGCTCCGTCTTTGGATAGGAACTCATCCTGCACGTGAGGGCCCTGGCTTGGTCTTCTTCATCTGAGCATGCAGTACTAGAGCATTCCTTTGGGCCTGTTCATCACAGAATGACACACCATCTTTCTTCTCTGGCTTCAGGGTAGCACTGGGACATCTCTTTCCGTTCTTCATAGATATATAACTGCATTGCATGAAGTGTCCATTCTTGTCTTCGAGGGTATGCTAAAGGCAGAACTCCCGTCCTTCCAGGCAAGGCTGCGAGCATGAGAGATGCGTGAAGGAGCGAGCCTGGGGCTCCTGGGCCCTGGGCACCAGTGCGATCCTGCCATAATTGGTCGCCAAAACATGAATCCAAATCCTGTTCATACCAAAACCCCAAGGTCATGTAGCTGTGCCACCTCGCCAGGCCCTTTTCCAACAACTCTTAATTTTTAAAATGGAAAACTATTATTAAAATTCTATCACATTCCTTTCACTCCTTGTCATTTGTAAGTTTTGAGAAAAGTCATTCAGAATACAAAGTATCAGAGATGGTCAATAGATTACAGCAGCAGCAGAAGCAACTACATTGTTAGATACCTGTGTGTATAACATATACAACAAACACAGATCTACCTTTCTTTCATAAGTAGGTATCTGAAGGCAGACTCATTTCCCGGTGTCAGGCACTGAATGGCATCAGGGTCTAAGTCAGAGCTTTCTGAATTTTCACCTTGGCTCTAACCAAGGAAAATAAATGAGACAGCTTTCACATCAGGAAGGCCAAGACTTTCCCTGTAGTCTCGAGATGTGTCACCAGGATATTGGTAGTTAGAAGGAAAATCATTTTTGCAATGATACATAGCAGAATGAGAAGTAAGAAAGAGCTGTAATTGGTTAAATGAACTATTTAGAGCTTTGACATTGGTTTCTTTTCTGAAAGTATAGTTTAATTGTAGGAATACGACATACAAAGCGTAAGTATTCTAAGCTTTAAAGGAAACCAACAGTAATTGAGGGAAGCTAATAAAACACTTACCAGAGATCATAAAGCCTAATTTATCAATAAAAAATCCTGAAGATCCAGGTAAAGGTGTTTTATTTAATGTAAAAATATGTATGGACTCAAAATATGAATTCAGACTTTGATCTAACCGTAACGTTATTTGCCTCCCAGGTCCGGGTTACACTTTTACTTCAGAATGGAGTATTTGTTTGATTTTTAATTTTCCATGCCTGAAACAGTGTTTGCTAAGCAGTTGTAGATCAACAAATAAATAATTATTAAACAATAGAAATGTAAATTTCCACAAAGGTAAGTTTTAAGGTTCATCACTATTACCTACATGAAGGAAGACAGTAAACAGAGGTTTCTCTTACTTTGAGAGTTGTACTCCTTCCTTTACGTTCCCTGTTGCTTGCTCTTGCAATTTGAGGTAACCCTCCAAGTCTTATGCACCCAGAAGTGGAGCTCTTAGAAAGTAGTTTGATACTTGGTAATGGACTAATCCATTGATGTTTTCATTGTTAAACATGTTATGAGCTGGAGGGACTTTTGTGGAGGAAGGTCATCAGGGTCTGACTTGCACGTGTGTCTTCGCGTTCCTGGCTGCCACATTCTCTCTTTGCTGCCTCACTGCTGTGGGTTCAGTAATTTTCTCCTGGCACGCCTTTTTTCCATGCCACTTCTAATTTGGAAAGAGCTGAACATAGACTGAAGATTGTGAAGCTATTAGTCAAGTAAGCATCTCTTTCAATTGTTAAGGTTGGGTATTTTCCCCACTAACAAGAAAGTGATTAATAGCAGAAAATTAGTACCAGAAAAATGGGGCAATTTCTAGAGCTAGGCTAAGCTCTGTGGATTAAGTTTGAAAACATTAGGAAATATATGTTAGAGAAAGCCCAGAATGATGGATGCAATATTGAGGTGAGCATACAAGACCAGAACACTGATATGAATGTGGATGATCAGACTCAGGAGGCTTCAGATGAGATTAAGGACTTGATTAAGAAATCAGAGATTTAGGACAGGCTGGCCAGAGGTGAGCAAGTGCGCAGACACCTGCGGTGGGTGGGCCAACCAGAACCTATAACACCCAGGACAGCCAGTACAAAGCATGCAGAGTGATTAGTGACGCTGGCAGCATGGAAGCATATGAAGCAGCAGCAAGGAGCCAGCACTGGGCTCTGGAGAACTCTAGCAACAGAAGATCAGCACCAACCCTCACATTCAGAGGCCAAGATCAACTTATCCAGCAATATTCCCATGGCAAACTTACCGGAGTACACAGAACACGGCTGGGATCTGACATGGACACTATAACAGAACTGGAAACACCAGAGGTATTTTACTACATTTATTTTTCCCTTGCATGTCTGACTATCTCATTACTGTTTAGTTCAGAGGTTCTCAATCTGTGGGTTGTGACCCTGATGGGGGTTGAATGACCAAAACACAAGGGTCGAGTAAAGCCATCGGAAAATGTTATTTGGAATTGTTTTTATAATTAAACCGATGCTATGTCATGCTGAAATGTTATTTATTGGAATTAGTAATAAATATTTCTCAGCATATAATTAAATATTGTTTTGTGATTAATCAGTATGTTTAAATTATGTTTGATTTATAGCAATGAGAATACATAATGCATATCAGGTATTTACATTCTGAATCATGACTGCAGCAAAATTACAGTTTTCTTTTTTCTTTTTTTTTTTTTTTTTTTTTTTTTTTTTTTTTTG
>PVJA010001111.1:25510-110877 GCA_004027025.1 Myocastor coypus | reverse complement strand
TAGCTACCAAAATTATTTTTTGGTCTGGGGTCACCACAACATGAGGAACTGTATTGCAGAGTCACAGCATTAGAAAGGTTGAGAACCACTGCTTTAGTTGCAAGTTGTCTTCCTCTGCCTTCCATGTTGTGGTAATTTTTGGCTTTGAATTTTTCCTCTTCTCAACTGCCTTAGTTCTACTTACTTTCTTTTTCTTTTAGACTATTTGTTCTTCATTTTTCATTTACTGTTTATATTTCTTATCCTTTTTATTTCATTTTCTTCTACTTATCCTTTTTGTCTCTTTTCTCATCTACTTTTTTTGTGAGCAGAATAGATTTATCAGGGGAAAGAAAGCTCCTGTCCAAGAGAAGGACAAGAGGGGGATCACAAGTGGGTGGTACTTTCAACTACTTTTTGAATGGAAACTTTCAAATGAATAAACATTGCTCTTTCTTATGATTACTCCTTCACATGCTATGTTATTCTTTTTTTTTTTTTCTTCTTAATGTATTTAGTACAGGATCTACAGTGTTTCACTACACAGCTCAGACTCATAGCGATTCTCCTGTTTTCAGCCTCCCAATCACTGAAAACAGGATTATAGGTGTGTGTCACCATGTCCATTCTCTATTGCCATTTCAGCATGCCTTGGGAGCAGGGACAGTGCAGCACAAATCCCAGTCCCTGCTTCTGCCTAAGCAAGTGCTTTAATCTGCTGAGTTATCTGGTCAGCACTCTACTTCATTCTTTATCTCCTATATCCTCCAGTTTTCCAAAGCTAAGGTGATCAATCTTTGACCTCCAGCCTTGGATTTAATACATTTGACCTGATTAGTGAATTTATCTTATTCCCTACCCATTTTAAATCTCCCTACACCTGACAAAGAGCAAAATCATTTCCCAAAGGGGAAAAATAACTGCATAGAAGTATGTGATATATGCTTGATCATGTTATATAGCTTTAGAGTTTTCTTCTGTGGTCAGCAGTAGCAGGTTAATAGTTACCATAAACTATCAGTTACTATTGTTATTCCTAACTATACTACTTTAGCCAGGATGTTATAATCAGTTTTTCTCCCCTGTAGGATAACTCTGTGATTATATGGGGTCATAATCACCACTACAACTCAGTAACAAACACTTGGGTGCTGTGTCAAAGAGTAAATTTGCATCCACTGTAAATCAGGAAGGTAGATTCATAGTATAGATTTTAAAAACTGCTTACATCTACAGGAGACATGTTTGAAAAACAGATATCTCCTAGGGAAGCCTTAATTCTCTTGATGATACTATCTAACATAAGACATTGTGAAACATCAGCATAGAAAGCCGAATTAAATAAGAAAGAGAATATAAAAACAATAAATACAGGAGGAAAATGCAACTCCAGACCAGGACAAATGTGGAACACAATGAGAGATGAAATGGGAAGACAAACGCTAGAACTGGCTGGAACGATAGCAAAAGAAGTGGAAAAAAGAAGTGGGAAAGAAAATGATCTCTCAGGTACAAAAAAATTAAAATGGAATATATTAAGGAAGACACAGATGAAAGAATAAGTGACCTTAGGAGAATAATGGATATGAAAAAAATGACCAATATAGGACAGAAGTAAAGTCCACAAAACACAACCAAACCCAAATTCAAAAGATTAAAACCTCCACTGAAAGTATATACAACAGATTTAATGAAAGAGAGGATGGAATTTCACATGTTAAAGAAAAAGTTTCATTTAGTGATCATGAAAACCAAAAATATCTTAAAATTAGAAGGAGATTATGAAAGATCAATCAGATTGCTGCAAGATAATGCTAACAAGAATAATATAAGATTTATTGGGTAAATGAAAAGCTGGAGACAATACAAATACCATTTAGGAAATGTTTCAGAGAAATACTGGCAGAAAACTTCCCAAGCTTAGATAAAGAATTTGACATATAAGTAAATGAAGGATATAGAACTCAAAACATGTGTGACCAAAATATAACTACACCAAGACATATAATAATCAAGATTCCAGAAATTCAACCCAAGAATATAAAATTAAAACCTTTCAGGGAAAAGAAACAGATCACATATGAAGGAATGACCATCAGAATTACAGCAGATTTCTCATCTCAAACTCTCAAGTCAAGAGGGGCTTGGAGGAAAATATTTCAAGTCCTGAAAAAACTTCCAGTTCAGATTAATGACCATCAAACTAGTCCGACAAAGAGTACCGAAAGATAATCTACACAGAGATAAAAAATAACCACAATTCCAAGAACAACAACAGAAACAAACAGCCAGGCAGAGCAAGCAATTAAACAGAAAGGAAATGCAGGGAATCAGCAGCAGGAAACTTATATGACATAGATAAATCAATACATATCAATTATAATCATCAATGTGAGTAATCTTGAATTCACAAAACAAAAGAATAAGGACTGGCAGAGTGGATCAAGAAATAAGATCCAACAATATATAGCATACAAGAAACATATTTAACTTTAGAGAAATTCATAGACTAAAAGTTGAAGGGTGGAAAATAATCTTCCATGCAACAAGAACCCAGAAAAAAAGAAGGGTAAATATTCCATTTGCAGATGTGACCTTCAAACTAAGAAAATCAAAAGATAAAGAAAGGTCAATACATATGTGTAAGGGGAAATTTTCAAGAAGAAGAGATAAAAATCATAAATATGTATACATCAAATATGAGTGCACTGAGCTGCGTAAGACAATTATTGATAGACATGAAAAATCAAATAATTAATAGAAAAATTGTAATGGGAGATTTTTTTTTTATCTCAGGGAAGGGTCTTTTGGATATTCAAGGTCTGACTACTAGATTGAACTCATAGCGATCTACCAGTTTACAGCCTCCCAAGAGCTGGAGTTACAGATGTGTGCCACCCTGCCCAGTCTCTATTGCCATCTCAACATGTTTTTGGGGCAAGTCTGGCACAGCAGGCCCAGATATTGAACTCCTGATCCCTGTATCTACTTTCAGGTGCTTTAATCGACTGAGTTATTTGGTCAGTCCTTGTGATGGGAGATCTTAATTCTCAATTGTAACAAAGTGATAGATCAAATAGATGAAAAATCAAGAAGGAAATATCTCACTGAAGCAAACTTGTAAATAAGTGAACTTGGTAGATGTTTTCAAAGTGTTCCAACCCAAATCATAAGAATACACATTCTCCTCAATGGCACATGACACATCCTCTAAAATAAACCATGTCCTGTCCCACAGGACATGGTTTAATAGATGCAAAGGAATTAAAATTGAAGATTTTTAAATTTAAATTCCATACATTTTTTGGGCCATAGTAAAATGAAATTGAAAATTCATGACAAGAGAAATCACAAAAGTTCCTTAGACACATGGAAAATAAATAAAACTCTACTAAATAACAAGCAGGTTGCAGATAAACTTAGTTTTTTTTTTTTGTCTTTTTGAGACAGGGTCTCCCTACGCAGTTGAGGCTGGCCTTGAGCTCAATTTTGTAGCCCAGGCTGGTCTCGAACTCACACCAATCCTCCTGCCTCAGCCTCCCGAGTGCTGGGATTACAGGCGTGAGCCACCACGCCTGGCTTGCAAATGAACTTAAACAGAAAAAAAATCTACAACTAAATTATAATAGAAAGTTTATGGCAGTAAATTCTCACATCAGTAAAATACACAAAACATCAACAACCTAAAATTTCATCCCAAGCTTATAGAATAAAGATCAGGACAAGTCAACATTCCATAAAACGGAACAAATTATAAAAACCAGAACAGAAATTAATGGAATGAAAGCTGAGGAAATAATACAAAGACATAATGAACTGGAAAGTTGGTTCTTTGAAGGAATATAAAAATGGGCAAAACCCTAGACAAATTTAACAGAAAGAGTAAATAAGAGATTCAAATTAGTACACTAAGGAATGAAAAGGGGAAAAAATCATTACAGATGGTTGGAAAATTCAGAAGATCATCAATACTTACTTCAAAAATCTTAACTCTCATAGAATGCAAGACACAGAAGAAATAGCCAGTTTCCTAGATGCATCTGAATTACCAAAACTGAATCAAAAAGATACAAAATTCTCAGTAAGCAAATATCATTTAATGAGATTGAAAATGTGATTAAAAACTTACCAACAAAGAAAATCCCAGGTTCTGATGGGCTCACTTCTGAATTCTACCAAAGTTTAGAAAATGATGAATGTTAACACTCTTTAAAATCTTTGATGAAAATGAACTTGAAGCAATAAACTCAAACTCATTCCTGAGTGCAAGTATTAGCTTGATAATAAAACCAGTAAAAAAATAAATAAATAAAAATATAAAAACAGAGAGCACAGGGCAATATCCCACAAAAGCATAGATGCAAAAATACTCAATAAGATGCTAGTAAACACACTGCAGAAAATAATCAAGAAGACTATACACCATGACCAAATGGGATCCATTCAACCAATGCAAAGATAGATCAACATAGGGAAATCATACAAAAAAGTCATAAATGTGATATACCAAACCAACAGAGACGATGACAAAAATGACATAATCTTCTCAATATATTGCACAATTCTTGGACAAACTCAAACACTCATTTGTGGAAAAAAAAAAAAAAAAAACATTGCAGAAAATCAGAATAGGTGTCCTTTATCTCTGCCTGATAAAAGCCATCTATGATAGACCAAAAGCCAATATAATATGACATTGGCAAAGCATGAAAGCTTTCCCCCTAAAAATCAGGAACAGACTCTATATTCACTGTCACCACTTCTATTCAATAGAGTTTTTGAAACATTAGCAGAAAAATTAGACAAAAGAGCAAAATAAAAGGGATAGGACTTAGGCCTGGGAGATAGCTCAGTAAAATAAGCGTCTGCCTGGCAAACATAGGGTCCTGAGTTCAATCACTGGTACAGATAAACAAACAAACAAATAAACAAACAAACAAACAAACAAATAAATAAATGGAATAGGGCTAGAAAAGGAAGAAGTGAAATTTTCAATATTCCTCAACGATATGAAACAGAGAAGACCCAAAATACTTCATTGAAAGACTTCTAGATTTGATCACCAAATGAAGTAGCATTGCTGGATACAAATTCAACAGTGAAAAATCAATAGCATTCCTGAACACATAGCAAAATAACTGAGGAAGAAATTTGGAAAAACCATATAATTCACAACAGCGTTCACAAACCTGAAATACTTATGAATCAATCTAACAGAGGAAGTAAAAGACCTATACATTGAAAATTATATTACTCTGAAAGAAGAAATTGAAGGTATTTGAAAATGGAAAGATATCCCTTGTACAAGTATTGAAAGGATCAACAAATTGCTATACTCCCCAAATTGTTCACAGATTTAATGAAATCTGATCACAATACCAATAACATGCCTCAAAGCACTATGAAAAAAAATTCTGTGAGTCATTAGGAGGCAGAAATAACCTAGAATAGCAAAAGAAATTCTAGGCAACAGAGCAAAGCAGGAGATATCACAATCTCTGACTTGATATATACTACTAAGCTAATGTGATAAAATCACCTTGATACTGATAAAAAAAAAATAAACCTTAGGATCATTGGAACTCTATACGACATGGAGACACAACTACGGCCTCACAGAGTCTTCATGAACAAAACTCAAACTAATCAGGGAAATACTCCAATGAATCAGCTATGATCTTGTCATATCAAAAAGTTTTGTAAGACAGAAGAAATCAGCAGCAGAGTGTATAGACAACTCACACAGTGATTACAAATTTTAGCTAACAGTCCTTTAGACAAAAAACTTATATGTAGAATATATGAAGAACTGAAAATAATCAAAGCCAATACATTTAAAAACAATCTAGGGGCTGGGGAGATATCTCAGTAGAATAAGCACTTACCTGGCAAGTGCAAGGGTCTGAGTTCAATTCCTGGTTCTACAAAAAAAAAAAAATAATAATAATAATAAATAAATAAATAAATAACAGTAAAGACAATCTAAAACTGGGCATGTGAGATGAATATGCATGTGAAGAAATATGGACAGCCAATAACCATATAGAAAATGTACAACATCACTGGTCTTTTGATAGATGCAAATTTATTGTTGTTATGACCAGGTCAGCCAGCCCTCAGGGTGGGGCTGGCAGAGCCTATAGCGCCAGAGATCAAACCATAGTCCCTACGGTTGCCCAAGCTTGCCTAAGCAGGTGCTTCAGACCGCTGAGCCATCTTGCTGGCCCCAATAGATGCAAATTTAAAGAACACTGAGAGTCCATCTCACTCCAGAAACAATGACTGGCCTCAAGAAACCAACCAATGCCCATGCTGGAGGCGCTGTTGGGGAAAGGATCCTTCCTCACTGCTGATGAGAACATAGACTAGTACAATCACTAGGGAAATCATGGAGAATTCTCAAAAAACTAAGGTTAGAAGTTCCCTTCAAGCCATCTATTTCCCTTCTGCGTATTTTCCACAGTGATATAAATATACTCATGTTTATAGCAGTACAACTAGTAATAGCTGAATTTTAGAAACACCCAAATGCTTATCAGCCAAGGAATGGATAAAGGGGGATAAATAAGATGTGGTCCTTTTATCACATAACAGACTACTACTCAGTCATAAATAAGGATAAACTGGATATTTTTATAGGTAAATGAATGCAACTTGAGACCATACTCATAAGTGAAATTAATCTGTCTTACATGTGAAAATGTAATAGTGTAATAGCCTGAGTAAATAAGAGTCAAAATGTATAATATATAGTGGAAATGTGGAAGAAAGTGTTCCTTTTTTTTTTTTTTTTAGGGAAGGCACTATAGGGTGTTCAGAGTCTCACTACTAGATTGGACTCAGTGATCTGCCTGTTTTGACCTCACAATAGCTGGGATTACAGGCGTGTAGAACCATGCCCAATCTCATTTGCCATCTCAGTGTGCCCTCTGGGCAGGACCAGCACAAAATTTTTGTTTCTTTTTTTTCTTTTTTGTTCGTTTCTTTTTTTTCTTTTTTTTTTTTTCAGTACCAGGGATTGAACTCAGGATCTTGTGCTGGCCAGGCAAACACGTATTCTACTGAGCTTTCTCCCAGGCCCAGAAGGAAGTATTCAAAAGGAAGGAGAAACTAGGATGAGGGAAGGAATGAAGGAATTAAGGTAGCTATACTAGTTATTTTTCTTAGTTCATTGAAAAGTTTGTGCTTATATCATTTGATCAATTTTTCATGCCTATATCTTGTAATTTAAGCAGCTGATTTGAATATAGTAATAAGCAATTTTTAACCGTTGTAACTCTCCTAGTATCTTATTTCGAATTTTTGTGTTTTTATTTTTTTTGTTTTTCACTTAACGAATGAATTAAATTCTATGCATATTATCTTATGCCAAAGAACCTGTCTTCATTTGGCCAGTGTCATAAAATATAACAAGATTGGGGCTGGGGAGATAGCTCCAAGGCACAAGCGCCTGCTGGGCAAGTGCAAGGTTGTGAGTTTGAACCCCGGTCCTAACAAAAAAAAAAAAAAATATATAACAAGATTACCCAATTTAAATATAAGAAACTGATTGATTTTCTGAAGGAAATTTCAAGATAACCCAGTGTTCAGGCAATGACACAGACTGGTGGCTGCTTTTACTGAGATGCAGTGGAAATCATGACCAAAAAGAAGAGCTGAAAGAAATGAAAGGTTTTCAGCTTGTCCAGAAAGAAAGTGTGTATAAAGTTTTGAACAAGGACAGTGTTGTTGCTGAAAATATTAATGTCATCAAAGAAGCCAAGAACTCTGTACCAGAACAAAAGGAAGGGTATGTTGAAGCTATGGCAGAAAGTAGTCAGTTCACACTGGCTGCAATCTTAAGGGTATGAAAAGGTAAATTTCTTTGAGAAGTTTCGTTTGAGAACTCTCCAAGCTTTCCATTCCCTAAGGGGAGGCTTCGGAAGTGCAGCCCCCTACCTCAGACATCCAGGCACTTAGAGGCTGTTGTAGTGATCCATCGGGAGGGGGCTGTGGCTTGACCTGGGTCAGATCTTGGTGTCACGCATATGCTGCTGGACTTTCAGACACGCAGAACACAGAATTGTAGGATCATAGAGATGTCCACTCTGATGTGAAAATAAGGCCTAAGATTCCAAGCAATGTACACCTGAGTGGGCAGTGCTTGAAGTTCTAAGAGAACCAAGAAGTACAGTAGATACTTCAAGAAGTTTAAGATAATATGAGTGTGGAGTATCTGCTGAGGAATGCATTAATCTATGAGGTCATACTGTAATGTTTTGGTTAGGAGGTTGGGTCAGCTCAGAAGTGGTCGTTTCCTGGCGACATGATCTGGAACCTTATACTATTCCTAGCTCCTTCCATTTCCTTGTTCCTTGGATGCCGTGGGTTGAGCAATTTGAGCGATTGACAGCAATTCTCTGTCATGCCCTTCCACAAATGCTTTCTCTTTTGTTCATTTTTTGTAAGCAAAGAAATCTTTATTTCTGCTCTATATAAGATGTAATTTGTTTTCCTAAGAGACTTAATTTCTCTAACACTTAACAACATATTATTTTAATAGCAACTACAATATTAGATTTAGCATTAAGGTATGGATTTATAGTACATGTCAGCCACCCCTGATTTCTTAATGAAACCATGTTGTTCAGAAAGACTACCAGGAATTTGGGGAAAAAGCTGTCAGTTGCCCATGGGGAGTGCATCTAGTCACATTTTCAGTCAGTCACCTAAGGATTATGTCATTATTTAGTCATTCTGAGAATCAGTATGTTTCATGTGTTTTGTTAGACTCCTCCCATGGGAAGTCTGCTAGCATCATTTTAACTCTCACTCTTCAAAATTTTCCTATGCAAAGTGGAAATGGCTTCATTGGCTCTCAACCTTGTCTGCGAACTTGGTGTACACCACTTTTTTTCTGGATATGAGGTAAACTTCGATTACCAAAGGACAAAATATATCCTCTAACACATCTAGAGATAAAGGGTGAGGATTAAACATAACAAAGTCCTTTCACAGGCATTTCTGGATTGGCTTTTTTTTCTTTTCACGATAGAAGTATAACATCTGTCTGGATTTGAGGCAACTAGAAGCCAAAACTGCCTCTGAATTGCAGAAAGTGCTGCTGGCTTGGGTTAGCTGTGCAGCGTCCATCTGTGTGTCCATTTTTGCAAGGAGATAAGTAGCATTACTTCTGTCATCAATGCAGGAAATATCTATCGCATTCCCAGGAGGGTACTGAAATCCATGTAAGGTTGTACTTTGCATAAAAAGCTGATGCTACATTGAAACACTAAACCACTCAATGACTAATTTGAACAGGGATCTCGTTGAACTTCACAATTTCCTGTACTATATCAAACATGCTGAAGAGCTGCTCCTCAGTGAAAGGAGTTCTTGGTACAACTGACAGGTATTTGGTGATAGATCCCTGACCTCTGTAATCATCCCTATCCAATTTGGAAATTCCAATTATTGATTAAAGGGAAACATACGTACTCTAGGCTCATGGCCCAAAGCCTCCTGGCTCATAGTACTGCGATAATCTTGTATTTTATTGTTTGTAATAAGAAATAAAAATGTGACAGTTACAAAACACGTTAGTAGTACATTTCCAATATTTGATACAATGAGTATTGTTGTCCTCCTATTAGTTATACAGAGCATGGGGTGTACATGTTATAATTTTTCTAATCATTATTGATATGAAAAAAATTTCTAATTGAACTAAGAGAAAATAGTTGTACACATAATCCAATCTTTGATAATTGCAGTGGGTTGGTAAAATGGCAATGTTGGAAGTTGTTGACTTAAGACTTTTATAGTTCAGCATTCTAATCTAGCTTTATGTTTTATGCCTTGTGGTTAAAATTTTCTTCTGAGTGGTTAAGGGTAAGTTTAAGAAGACTGCTATAGTACAACATGTAACTTTTGTATTTCCTGAGGTCAGTAAAATTTCCTCAGAATTTACCTTGAAACCATGTACAGTGCTTGGTAGAACTGTTGCCATTGTCAGCCGTCTGGATGAATCACGGCCATTGCTTGACCAGTGTGCTCTCTGTGAAAGCCTAAGAGAATATTTTCTGTTGAAGTAGCTCTCCTTAGGCACACTGTATCTCTTTAATCCCCTTCCTTTGAAGCCCCATAATCTCCTTGAACAGAAAATTTTGGAAACTACTGAGTTACAGGATGTTACAGCACAGGTTCACTTATGTCCTGAGTCCTCACCGAACTTGAAGGGCTAAGGTCAAATATTGGCTATCCTTGTAGCCCTTCTTTTGCTCTAATTTTTGGTCTGTAAACTTATATTCTTAACTCTCCAGAAGAAAAACTTACTGAGACTATTGCTCTGTAACATAGTTACTTGACATGACATCCCTGGTTTTCTGAGTATCACATGTCTTAGACTCAACTTAGAATTGGTATTTTCTACCAATCATTGATATTCTAATACACCTCTATAGAATGCGATGAAAGCAGTTACACATTTTTACAGAGACATACAGAAATCTAAGTATATACAAAATTGTAGTCGCTCAGTGCTATGGCATTTTTCCTACTCTCTTACTCTCATTTAATTCCTATTTTTGTTTATTTATAAACCAACCATTTACTTGAGAGAGAAAATAGCAGTAACTGAAATTACATTACAAGTAGCACACATCTAAAAGACCCAAATTACAGGCATTCCAAGCATATTTTTACTGTTGCATATTGCTATCCTCAGTGTCAAAAATATTTTGGAGGTTCCTAGGATCATTATCTCATCCATTCTGTGCATATAAATACATGTCTTTACCTCTGCCATGCTTCCTATCTTTTCTGCTTGCAGTAATATCATTGTTTAATGCTTAAGTGCTTGATTTCCATTCAGCTTTGTTATTCCTCTCCAATTTTATTTCTTCTTTCAGTTCTTACACTAGGGAGACTATATGATATTTACACATGTATGTCTGGTTTATTTCACTTATGCATATATGTTCAAGATAAATCCATTTATATATGAAGTCTTCTAGTTTATCATTCTTTATAGCTGAATAATATTCCATTGTATAAAAATACCACATCTTTTTAAACCATTTTTCAGATGATGGGTATTTTGGTTGTTTCCAACATTTGGCTATTATAAATTGTGCTGCTATAAACATATGTGCACAGATATCACTAAGGTATGATGTTTTTAGTTCTTCTGGGAAATTTCCTTGCAGGGGGATAGCTTCATTGAATGGGATTTCTAGGTTTAGGTTTTTTTTTTTTTTTTTAAGGAGTTTCCACACTGCTTTTCATAATGGTTACACCAGTCTCCATTTTCACCAGCAGTGGAGAAGGGTTCCTTTTTCCCCATAGCCTATCCAACATTTGTTGTTGGTTGATTTCTTTATGAAAGCCACTCTTTCTGAGATAAAATGATATATGTGTTGTTTTAATTTGTATTTCCCAAATGGCTAGCAAAGTGGAGAATTTCTTCATGTATTCATAGGCATGTTGCACTTCTTTTTCTGAGAGGTGTGTATTCATCTCAGATGCCCATTTCTGGATTGGGTCTTTGAAATTTGGGACCCTAAAGGTTTTTAGTTCTTTGTAAATTCTCGATAGACCTTTGTCTGAATCCTTATTAGTTAAAATATTTTCAAAATTTGTTTGTCGTCTTTTCACTCTGTTAGTAATTTATTTTCAGGTACAAAAACTTCTTAGCCATAGGAGATCCTATTTATTGATTATTTCAACTCTTAAATGGTCAATTTGATTTTTGTTTATGAATTATTTGCCTACGCAGATATCTTCAAGATTTTCTCCCACTTTTTCTTCCAGAAAATTAGATGTTTCTCTTTTGATATTTAGGTCTTTATTCCATTGTGACTTTAGTTTAGTGAATAGTGACAGACCTGGGTCAAGTTTTAGCTTTCAGCCTGTGGATAGCCAGTTTTTTCAGCACTATTTCTCAAAGAGGCTATCTTACGTCCAATAAACATGTTTGGCCCCTTTGTCGAAAACAAGGTGGCTGATTGTGTTTGTATTTGCTTCTGCATTTCTAATCTATTTTATTGATCCTCAGATATATTTTTGCCAATATCATGCTGATTTTATTACTGCAGCTTTGTAGTATAACTTTACTCAGGAATTGTAATGCCTCCTGCCTTGTCTTTGTTGCCCGGGATTGTCTTTGCAATTCTAACTCTTTTTTGCTTGTAAATAAATTTTAGGAGTGATGTCTCTATGTCTGTGAGGTATGTTGATAGTATTTTGATAGATATTGCATTAAATCTGTATAATAATTTAGGGAGTATGGGCAATTTCACAATGTTCATTCTTCCTATCTAGGAGCAAGGAATATCTTTCCATTTTATTAAATCTTCTAGGATCTCTTTTTTCAGAGTACTATAGTTTTCACTGAGAAAGTCCTTTATCTCTTTAGTTCGGTTAATTCCCAAGAATACAATTTTCTTTTCTGCTATGGTAAATGGTATTGTTTTTTCTAATTTCTCTCTCAGTGTGTTTGCTACCTGCATAGACAAATGTTATTGAATTTTGTGTGTTGACTTTGTATGGTGCTATGTTATTGAATTTGTGTGTTCATTCTAGCAACTGCTTGGTGGAGTGTTTTTGGTCTTCCAAGTAGATTATCATGTCAACTCAAAATAATAATAATTTAATTTCTTCTTTATTCCTATTCCATTTATTTCTCCCTCTTCTCTAATGGCTTTAATGACTCCAGAACTATATTGAATAAGAGTGGTGATAGAGTAGCAGATCTGAGAGTAAAAGACTTCAGTTTTCCCTATATAGAATTGTGTTAGCTGTTGGATTGTCAGAATGACTTTTATCAGCTTGAGGTAGAGGCCCTCTATTCCAATTTTCTGTAGGACTCTGAACATGAATAAGTGTTGGACTTTGTCAAAAGCCTTTTCTGCATCAATTGAGATGATCATGTGCTTTTTGGTTTTGATTCCATTGATACAGTGTATTATATTTATAGATTTGCATATATTGAACCATCCTTGCATTCCAGGAATTAATCCTACCTGATCATGGTGTATAATCTTCTTGATAATTTTCGGCATTCTTAGTAGATTTTTCATGTCCATTAAGATGTGTCTTATATAACCTGGTGCTCCTGTGTTGGGTGCATTTATATTTATGAGTTACCTCTTCATCTTGAATTTTTCTCCTTTCCAGTATGTAACCCCTTCTTTATTTCATTTGATCAATCTTGGTTTGAAGTTTAGACTCTGCAAACAGGATTGCTACCCTTGCTTTTTTTGAGGTGCTGGCACATATGGTATTATTTTCCATCCTTTCACTTTTAGCCTATGGGTTCTTGATGAGTTAAGTGCATTTCTTCTATATAGCATATTGTTGGATTTTGCTTCCTTATTCACTCTGCCAGTCTATTTCTTTTAATAGGAGAATTTAATCCATTTATATTGATGGTTATAATTGAAATGTATTGACTTAAGATTAACATGTCTTTTACTTACTACAGTTTACCACTTTTTTTACTGCGTTTAATT
The DNA here is from genome assembly GCA_004027025.1 of Myocastor coypus. Taxonomy (NCBI): domain Eukaryota; kingdom Metazoa; phylum Chordata; class Mammalia; order Rodentia; family Myocastoridae; genus Myocastor; species Myocastor coypus. The sequence goes on along the minus strand of PVJA010001111.1, from coordinate 97,408 downwards.
GATTGCCATATTTGGTAGGTTCTTTCTTTTCTCATTTGTGGAATACAGGTCATTTTGGTCCCTACTTAAAGTAATTTTTAGTAATCTGTGTAGGGTTGGCTTTGACATTATTAAGTTCTTTAGTTGCTCCTTGTCGTGGAAGTATTTTACTTCTCCCTCTTACTTTAAAGAGAGTTTTGCAGGATATAGCAGTCTGAGCTAGAATTTGTTTTCATGGAGGACTTGAAGCACTCTGCTCCATGCTCTTCTTTACTTCATGGTCTGTGAGGAGCTATCTGTCATTATTCTCTTGGGCTTTCCTTTAAATGTGATCTTTTCCTTTCCTCTAGTGGTTTTTAATACATTATTCTTCTGCTGGCTTTCTGGGATTTTGATTGTTATATGCCTGGGTGTGTTTTTACTAGGGTTGATCTTATTTGGAGTTCTATATTCTTCAGGTACCTGGATGTCAGATTATTTTCTCATGTTTGAGAAGTTTTCTGCTATTACTTCTGCCCATATTCTTTTTATATCCTTTGAATTGAGTCCTTGTTTCTCTTTGATTCCCAGTGCTATTTCATGTAATCTATTTTCTTTCCTATATTGATTAATCAGGGAATCCATCATTTTTCTATTCTAATTTATCAATGTCTTCTTTAGTAGCATTTAAGTTTTTCATTATATTTCTCCTTTCTTTACTTTAGAGATTGTTTCTGCTCAGATCTCCTCTCTACCTTTCTGTAGTTGTTCCCCTACTTTAGATGTTATTAAATTAGAGATGTCTTCGTTTACTTCACAGGTTTTTCTGGTCTGACATTTTCTATATATTTCCACAGTTGTTTTTCCAGTTAGATTGTATTAATTCATGAGTGTGCTTTTTGCTTCAGATGTTATCTTTGATCTGACTTCCTCTTTACGTTTCTGCACTTTTCTGTGTACCTTTGATACTACCACATCAGAGATTTGGGATGCCTGATTCCCATTTTCTACAATGGTACTATCTCCTGTATTTTTTCTAGGTGGACTCAGGACCTGAGATTGCATCTTGCTTCTTCTCTTTGTCATTTTGTATGATTGCTCCTCTTTGATGAACTTATACTGTTGGCGCCTATAGAAATTTAGGTCTGGATCCATCAGTCTTGATCCTTTCCAGATGTACGTGGTTGGGTCCGGGTGCTGTGTTCAGCTTCTTCCTGCTGAAATTAGGTGCATGCCTGGATCCGTTAGCATGCGCAGGTGGGGGCCACTGCAGCTTAGGAGTGCGTGCTGGTACACAGGTCCTACCAGCGCTCAGTCCTAGGCAGATCAGTGTGGGTGGGCAGGGGCCAGGTTCTTGTGGCTGGCAGTGCCAAGGCACATGCCAGCAGACAGGTCCTGGGCACTGGCCCAGATCTGTCAGTGTGGGCAGCTGTATGCCTTTTCCGATGGCTGGCCTACTGTAACAATCTTGATTTGAAGTTTCAGATGATTTGTTTGTTGGTTAAGCCAATATTTCTCTAAAACCTTAAATTTTTCCCGTAGATCTTCTGTGTTGGATTTTGGTATTATAACAAAGGTTCTTGTTAAGCAATTCATCTTCAACATCTTGCTGACTTCCAGATGATTTTGACTGAGCAATGAATACCTTGATGGGCTTGGTGTTGTTGGGCTCCAGGGACTGTCCATGCATCTCCTCCATTGCTCTACAGTCCTGCTAACTGTGCATGAACTTGATGAAGCCTATGCCCTTGGATTCTTTGATATGTGTGTCCCACACTACCCAGATGTCCTGGATCTCATCAAAGAGGGAGAAGCACTCCTGTAGCTCCACCTTGGGCATGCACTTGCTGATGACCAGGAACATGCGACTGTTGGGTGGCTCTTCCTGGCTGTCTACACCCAGGCAGAAGCCACTGACACAGCCACCAGCAGAGCTATTGGCCTCATCCGTTGGGCAGCACCTTGGCATGGGCGCCAGGACCTGGCCTTCACCACGTTCACAGCTTTGGCCTCCGCCTACTCCACCTATTCTTTTCCTGTATTTGAACCATCTGACTATGGCTTGAACCATTTGAAACCACAAAAAACTATACCTCTTCTTTAATTTAAATGTGTCAAATACTTCACCCCTGTGACAAGAAAGTGACTAATACAATCCAGAAATATTACTTTTCATCATATTAGATGTATACACCATCTCTGCTCATAGTCACAAAGCCAGTTTCTCTGAGAAATAATGTCCTTTCATGAAATGCATACTTTTTACTTCAAAAAAGGAGACAGGTTTCCCCTACAGATTATAGGAGAGAATTGTGTCAACGGTAGGCCTCTTTGTTGAAGCTAGCATCATGCTGGTATCTCCAGGGTAAAAAGTGAGAAATATAAATAAAGGGAGAGAGCTGCAAAACCCCAAGAAGATGCACAGCATTCTTCCTCTCCTGCTGAATTGACCAGCAGCCTTTATATTCTCCAACAGCAAGGACTTCTCGGTAGTACAAGTATAAATGTACATAAAATCATACTTGGTAAAGTCTGATTTTCCAGGTCCTTTGAAACTCCTTGGGAACTATTTATGCTTTTTTAACTAAGTACTTAAATAATGCTTCAGTTTTCTGTATGCATGCATGTCTCTACAAATGTATTATGAACTTACTGCTATTTTACATCACTGGTCAATTCATGGTATACACACTTAACTCCAAAATTTCAGGATGCTTCATGATACCAATTTATTGTGTGAATGTATTGTTACTGGATATTAAGGTAACCAGTACAATATAAATTATGTTGACATCTTTATCAGAAAGTTGATTATGGCATAAAAATATTTATCATTTGGTGTCAGATATGCATATTCTTAGTTGTGGAGCTTTTGACATAGAGATATGTCTTCTCTTCAATAGTAATAAGAGTTGATTTTGTCTACCAAGCTTTCAAACAGCATCTGTTATTCAGTAGTCAAAGGAGTGCTTCCAGCATTCACAGATGGAAAAACAGCTCTTTTCAAAGAGTTGTATCATTTTAATTTGATGGATATTTAACATAGCACGGAACTCTCCAAACATTATAAAAGGATTCATATTGGAAGAGTATTTGATAAACGTTTATAAATGTTCTATTAAGCTGCTCAAGACTTGCAAAAGAATATGAAAACTACTAATTTCAGTAAATCAAAATTTACTCCTAAAATTAATAATGAATCTACCTAGGTACTGATAGAGCTAAATTCCCCTAATAACTCTATTTCTTGTTCTTCTTATAAGTGAATATACTTACAAGTAAAAAAAAAAAAACTACATACATGTTAGAAATATATTTGAGTTTTATGTAGATATATGGCTAAATATCATTAGTGTTTATTCAAGATACACCATTGTAGACTAGAAAATTCTATTTTCAAATAACTTTTTTATCTTTCACAATCAATCCTTCTGTCTTTACTATTAGTTTCTGTAAGTGTAAATGGGTGCTAAGTAGCCAGAAATCTAATTAAAAGTTGAGAGACAATGTTCTATCTTTCATCTGCTTTTTTCTATGGTGTATGGGATGTCCATTTACCTTAGGTTTAACTTTTTGCTTTTCATAACATGGTCTACAGCAGATAAGGATAGATCTTCCTTACTCTGCCTATTCTTTCAAGTACCAAAATGTTCCAGTATCTGAATATCACGCAGTGGAGGGTAATAGCATGGCTGTCCAAGCACAGTGGCATAAAAGCATTCCTTAATTAAATCAAGTTTCTACCTATGCTTTGGTGATAGCTGCACTTATTAAATGAAGGAGAGATTTGCATATTCCATTTATTTATTTTTTTTTCTTGTTTCAGAACTTTTGTTTGTTTGTTTATTTATTTATTTTTTATGGCCGGCTCAGTCTGCCCTAAGGGCAGGGCTGGTGCAGCATGTGGTGCCGGGAATTGAATTGCAGTCCCTGAAGCCGCCTAAGCTTTCCTAAGCAGGCGCTTTAGACCGCTGAGCCATCCTGACGGGCCCTGCCTATTCCATTTATTTATAAGCTGATAAAAAATGTTCAAAATATAACTATGAGCTGACATATTTTTTCAGTGTAAGTAATCAATCTTCACTTCAATTTGTTATCTTGTTTTGTATTATTGGCCAGTCAATTAAAGACGTGCTAGATAAATTAAAAAAGAATGTGTTGCATGAGATGATCAATAGTTTTCATATTTAAAATATTTTCTTTTTTAACCAAATTATGTAATTAATTTAAAAGTATTTGTTTGGAATATTATGCAGCAATCATTTGCTTCCCTTTGAAGATCAATAAGGAGCAAACAATACTCTTTCCATAGGTTCATAATATATTTGGGGAAATAACCTAATATCATTTATATGTGATACAATGGTGAATGTGGCAATGTCTTATACTATACTACAATAATTCTACTTTTAATTTAAGCATTCATAGTATAAGACATATTTCTACAGCTTGGTATTTGTATATATATTTTTATCATTGAAATAGCTAGGCGTGGTGGCTCACGCCTGTAATCTCAGCACTCGGGAGGCTGAGGCAGGAGGATCGGTGCGAGTTCGAGACCAGCCTGGGCTACAAAAGTGAGCTCAAGGCCAGCCTCAACTGCATAGTGAGACCCTGTTTCAAAAAGACAAAAAAAAAAAAAAAAAAAAAAAAGAAATGTACCTTATTGCCTTGTGGCAGACCAAAGAAACATGGTCAACCATTCAAATTTACTCAGTCCCTGAGTCTATCTTATGTACCTACAGTATATGAGAATAAAAATGTAGCCTCAGTGGTTGCTATCAATACTGGCCTCATGAAGCTTTAAGTGTACTATGAAAATAATCTCACATCTGTCGTATAAAAGACTGTTCAGAAATATATTAACTTAATGAATGAATATCAAAATGCTTAACAATGAATTCACTTATTGGAGGACACCATGATTACAAGAAGGTAAATTTCAAGTTATAACCTACATAGCTTTCCAATATATACTCATGTCATAATATAATAGAAAAGTTATGTTTATTCCCCATAAATTACTAATGTCCGAAAGTTCTCTTGTTTTAAAGATAGTTCCTCTCTGTGATAGCACTCCTTTCTACCATGCTCTTGTGCAAAACATGATTTTCAAGAGCCTGTTTTCCTCTTATGACTGGTTATGGATATTGAGCCACATGACCTCACTACCCAAGATTCTTTTTCCTTTAAGCTTTCCTTTTCCTAAATTGTATTCTGCACACTATATCTGCTGAGATCCCATTCTCATAGAATTGTAAGAGATGACAACTTATTCAGAGTGAGTAAAGTAATACACAGATTCAGTGCTACTGGAAGATTCACTGCTACTGGAATATCATTGTTTGAATCGTGAAGACCTTTATTAACATTCTCATTCTCTTATTTTTTAGATATTGAGGTGTATTTAATTTTGCTGAGTCTAAATGTATAGATTTATCTAAAAGAAATGACTCTACCGCAATCAGAAATAAGGGCACAATTTAGTTAGCATCCTACAAAGATTCTTTAAAAATGAAGTAGTGTGTTTATTTCTTTTGATGCCAATTACTCATTTCATAAACATTTAAATAAAGGATATAACCCAGATACTTAAAAGCTTGAAAATAATTACCTGAAAGAATTAGTTCATCTGCATTGTGGGATAGGATATTGTTCTGATCCTTATCATTAAACCTTAAAGTAAAGGATATATTATTAGGTGATATGATGTAAGTAAAGCTCTAAAACCTATTTTTGACAAAGTAAGAACACCACTATATCATCATTATATATAAGAAATAAAAATGAAGCTTTAAAAGTGATTAAAGTTTATATTTTATAGCTTTTAATTTTAAATGAAAACTGTAACTAATCATTTGTATAGTTTTCCACAAAGCCTGCAAGGTTAAAAACTAAGTGTGGTGTCAGCATAGCATACACCCCGATAGACTACTTTTCCTTTAAAAATAAAAAAATAAAAATAAAAAGCTCAATTAAATTTCCTGTAGAGTTATCAGCTTTGAAGCAAAATGTTGTGGTTCTCCTTTGCTACCTCTATGGAAAATATTTCTGAAGTTAGCTAACACTGTTTCTTTGTAGTACCATATAGAAATAGCGAAGGGCCAAAAAATCTTGAGATGTGTCAAATTACTTCTGGAAATAATGACTTGTTGCCATAGCAACCTTGAACCTAACGAATCTATCACAAGATCTCAGGCCAGGTATGAAATGAACTATACCAGAAATTTTAAAATTGTGACTCAGTTGTCTGAATCAGAATCAAATTTCATATTCTTTTTAAAAATGTTAGGGGATATAATATTCTAGCAAATGAATTCCTAGTTTACATGATTATTTTTTCCCAAGATATAAAGTGTTAAGCATATAATTGATTTGCACATAGGATGTTTTTATGTCACCTAAGTAATTTTTAAGCATATCTTAAAAATTGATTTTACTTTCACTTGATATGTAAGTGAAGTAATTTAGTCTTCATGTTCATAATCAGACCACTCACTTTACAGTAATGATCCAGCTCATATTTTTATTATATCAAGTTGTGAATTTGATTAACTTTGAGACAAATAATAGAGTGGAGATCCAGCTGTGTAGCATTTTCTTGCATTTAGAGATTGGCACTGACATCTACCTTATTCAGAGGGAAAAATGATTGACTGCAGGAATGCGTGCCATGCAATACAGCCTGCCCAGGCTATTGGCAGACTGCGCCAGGAAAGCTGCACAGTGTAGAGCAGCTTCGCTGGACCACGAAAGCCCAGTGAAAAACCGCCTTTCACTGCTGCTGTCTGCGCAGGAGCTGACTTCAATGCAATTGCTCCTCTGTGACTTAAATAGGCTCTTACTGGCATAATTTTAAAAGCATCGCACTATATTATTCAATAACAAAAAATCCGTTCTGATACAGAATTCTAAACAACTTCCTTGACTTTCCTTAATAACTGTGTGAAGCTAAGAGTAAAATTAAATAAACATGAAATCTTTGAAGAATAACTGAAATAATCCCTGGAAATCCTGGCAAATGTCTACATTGTGTAAGCACCAGTGAATAAACTCTGACCCAGCAGCTGCTAGGAGGTAAGGAACAGAAGGGTCTAGCCACTGTCCACTTCAGCTTAATTAGACTGAGAGCTGAGGCAGGGCTCTGGGGTCAGAAGGGGCCAGGTCGAGCCTACCCCTGATGTCCTCTTGGTTTAACAGTTTGAGCTTCAGGATTCCATTGTGCTTTAGAATTGGAGAAGCAAAAAATAATAATTGTCTTTACCCAGCAACAAACTTTCTGATTTTCTTGGCAATGTGACATGAAAAAAGATCAAGACTAAGACCGCTAAATCCAGTAATCCAGTGACCATAATTAAATGAATTCCAAGGTAAATACTTATAATATTCTGTGAAACAATATTCAGAGCTTGATAGTGAGAGTTACTACTTAGTGTGATTTGTTTAATGCTTTTTTTTTTTAAATATTGAGACAAAACGCTGCTAAGCCTCTAAATTGGTCTGTTTCGACCTTCTATATTGCTTAAATCACAGGCACGTGTCATCATCCACAACAATTATTTATTTGATACTTATACACGAAAACAATATTTGGCACATCAATGTGGACATCATGTAACGTTTACACTGTAATGTTTAAAGCACTTTAAAGATATTTATCTCCTCAAACACGATTTATCTTTCTATGGTGAAAATTCTGTCTTATGGCATTTTGGAATGTATGATGTTATTGTTATCTATAGTTCCTCTACTACATAACAACACATCAGAACTTTTTACTCTTACTAGCTGTAGTTTAGTACCCATTAAGAATATTTTTCCATTCATCTTCCTGGGCTTTCATTATATTTATTCTACTCTCAACTTTTTAGATCTCACATATGAGTAAGATCATCAGCACTTATCTTCCAATAGCTTGTCTTTCTATACCTGCCTTATTTCTCTTTTAACCTAATGATCTCTAGTTCCAGCCAACTTGGAACAAATAACAAGATTTTATTCATTTTTGTGGACTAAAATGGTTCCTGTATGTGCTATACTTTCTTTAGTCATTTGCTAGTGGTTGGATATTTTGGTTGCTACCATTTCTTGGCTTTTATGCATAGTATTTCAATAAACATGGGAATAAAGGTGTCTTTGGATATAATAATTTAATTTCTTTTGAAATATACCCAGTAGCAGCATTGCTATATCATGCAATGGTTCTATTCATAATTATTTGAAGAACTTCTGCACATTTTTCCACAATAGTTCATTTACACTCCTGTCAGCTCTTTTATTTATTCCCAATAAATAAAAGGAAATAAAAATCCACTCCAATGCTGGAGACCTTAAGACGAACATAAAGGCTACTTGACCTGATCATGTTCTGGACTGACTTCAGAGATTCCCGGACAGGTGACTGACTGTGAGATAGTCTTCTCTGGATGACCTGACCTCTAGGTGAGGCCAAGGAGTGAGTGCGTTCCTGGAGAAACTGGACTATCAGGAGAAACTGGACTATGAGGATGCTCTTCCTCTCTCGCTCTTCCTTTCTTCTTCTCCAAAATCACCACTTGAGCAGCTTTCCTTCACCTTGTCCTTCTGCAATGATGTCTCTTGCTTGCAGCCAGGTGGCCACATGGTCTGAGCATTCCCAAACCAGGGCACAAATAAATTCTTAAGATGTTTATGTCAGTAGTTTGGTCCCAGCGATAACTACAATACTTATGGAATAGAAAAGGTAACCATGCTGTTTTGAATATTGCATATTTCACACATCACCATAGGTTCTCACACAAGCAGTAAACACTGCTAAAAGAAAGGTCTCCTCTTAGGCTGGAAGGAGTCTGCTGTTCATCTTAAAGGACTCACTTGTGGGGAGGCAAAGACAAAAAGGAAGTTAGGGTTGTCACATCCACATAACCCTTGAGGATGGTACATTGTATCTTTCTTTCATGAGCAGGCAGCAGTCCCTGTGGAGATAGCTCATTAGCGAGAAGTACTTGGGGTAGTAAATTTGCCAATCTCTGTTCCATTTTCTAATTTAGACCTTTAAAAGCAGGGGTGTGACACAGTGATATTTTGATAAACATTCTCCCCATGATAGTAATTTTGTAGATATCTTAACTTTATAGAAAAATCATGTAGGGGCCTGGCGGGATGGTTCAGTGGTCTAAAGCGCCTGCTTGGGGAAGTTTGGGCGGCTTCAGGGACCGCGGTTCTATCCCCGGCACCACATGCTGCGCCAGCCCTGCCCTCAGGGCGAGCTGAGCCAGCTATAAAAAAAAAATGAGTGAATAAACAAAGGTTCTGAAACAAGAAAAATAAATACATAAATAAATAAATAAATAATAAAAAAAAGAAAAATCATGTAGCCACAAAATATAGCTAGGTAAAGTGAATGTAATGTGTTTTCTTAACTACTAACCTTGCATTGTCTTATCATGTTACATAGCATACACCCCCTCATGATTCTCTAAAACTGCCTTGATCACATTCAAACTGAACATATTGCAAGCTAATTATTTTAATAAAGTTCCTCATACATGAAAAATCATGGTGTTATTTCATATTAACTGCTTCACTCAACAATTCGATACAGTAATATTGCTGCAAGTGACAAAGGAAAATGAGATAAAAATAAATTAAAGCATATTTCAGAGACTCAATTTCAACAAGTGGAAGAAAAGACATTGTGGGCTTTTTCTGTGATAACTTTGCTGACCCACAACTTGGGCGTGCAGTGTGAATGATGGCTTTATAAATGGTGATAGCATTTTGTAAATTGCAAAAACCGCATTAACACGGGGCTACAAACGTATGCGTAAAATATGCCGTGTACACTAACTTTACAGTCACAACATGTGTTCTTCCCATACATTCTAACCCTCAAGCTCTTCAAGCGATTGTCACATCTGAGGAGTCTCGTTGAGATGGTGGCAACCAGTCAGTGAGAATCTTTTTAATATTCTTGTTAACTCCTGGGCCATCTGGCACAGTGCAATTACGATGACAAGTAGGGCTCTTATTTCCTACTTTCTGTTTATTTTTGCTACAGTGCATTTGTTGAGTTTTCTTTGATAATGAGAGTCAGGTTTTAGAGGAGAGGAAAACAATGCTAAGTGAGATGAAAAATATTTTAATTAATCTTAGTCATTTCTCTGAATAAATAAAGCTTAGAGTTTTATACATTTTGTTTTTAATTATCACTTTCAAAATTATTTCAATAAAGTGGAAAATCTGTTTTTAATGTTCATGTTTTGATGTTTATTTCCTTGTCTAACTTTTTGTTGCTCTGCTATTGATTCAACATATTCTTCCACTCCCTTTCTTATACTTGTATGATTACATTTTTCCTAATAGATTTTCATATTGAGTTACATTATATCCAATAATCTAAAAGGAAATTCCTGCACTTTTTAAATTATGTTGATCGCTTTTCTGCTACGCACACAGCAGGTACTGCGCATAAGTGTATTAATTACCTGTTTGTGGGGTTTTTTTTTTTTTTGGTTTTTTTTTGTTTTGTTTTGTTTTGTTTTTGTTGTTGTTGTTGTTGTTTAGTTTTCATGCTGGGTTTGCTTCACCCCACCTTCCTGCAAATTTTAATGCATTACTAATTTCTGGACAAATTTTGTTTCCTCTCTAGGAAAATAGTCACAATATACTGTCTTTATCACAGTAAAAACATGGCACTGACATTTGCTGAAATACATAACAATGAGAGACAGAGAAGGAGGAAGGAGAGTGGGAGCAGGAGACAAGCTCCCACGGTGGAGCATCTTTGAAGGGCATTTTCACTGTGTCCTCCAAGTTGCTACTGTGTAACTTCATTTTCTAAAGTACTTTCGCCACTCCTTTTCCTGTTATTTCAGTTCTATTTTGTCCCTGCGCTTGTAAACGTAAGCAAATTGTACAAGGAAGTTTGTGCGATGAAATCTTGTCAACCTTGTCTTATATTTTAATTATATTTTCATATTGCAAATGCACTTACTTTATTGTCTTACATTTTTCAGTTGTTTGCAAGTCAAGCATAACTTGGTAGGCAATGTCAAAAATAATTTATTAGTATTAAATCATTATTCTGTGGTGGGCCAGCAAGATGGCTCAGTGGTCTAAAGTGCCTGAGGAAGAAAGTTAAGGCAAGCTCTGCGACTGCTTGCTCCTCGATCCCTGGCACCACATGCTGCGTACCCCCAACCCCAGGGCGGGCTGAGCCAGCCATAACACAAACAAATAAATGAGGTTTAAGAGAAATAAATTTTGGGGGGGCCTGGCAGGATGGCTCAGTGGTCTAAAGCACCTGCTTAGGAAAGCCTAGGTGGCTGCGGGGACCCCGGTTCGATCCCTGGCACCACATGCTGTGCCAGCCCTGCCCTCAGGGCAGTCTGAGCCGGCCATAAAAATAAATACATAAACAAACAAAAGTTCTGAAACAAGAAAAAAATAATAAAAATAAAATAAAATCTAAAAAAAAAGAATTAAAAAAAAAAGAGAAATAAAAATTTTTTTAAAATCTTTAAAAAATCATTATTCTAGGGGCTGGGGAGATAGCTCCGAGGCACAAGTGCCTGCTGGGCAAGTGTAAGGTCGTGAGTTCGAACCCTGGTCCCACAAAAAAAAAAAAAAAAAAGTCATTATTCTGTGGTAAGTCACCGGGGTCCTTCACCTGCTGGACTCATTAAATGTCATGGTCCATTTAAGTGTACATCAAACAGGAGGTGGTTCATCTCAAGGCGAACACTCATCCTTCTGAGCAAGAAATCTTCAGAAGGGTGAGTTGTGTAACAAAGCAACAAGCTCTAGCACTGGACCACTCCACCTTAATAAATAGAGCAGATTAACAGTAAAACTTTTCAGAACTCATTTTCTTGTGTCCTATACTTTTTCTTCACAAGTTATCAATCTATGTTTTTGTTTTTCTCCAGAATAAACATGCTTTTGTTTATCAGGCGTGCTTGTACCTTGCCTCATGAGTTCAATTCATGCCAGGACTCAGGAAGATGGCTGCAGTGGTGTTCACCATCTGATGCAGACTTTGCAAACAGAAGTAAAATTTGGCCCAGTGCTTTTATTAGGAAACCTAGTTGTTTGTGAAAAGAAGCATTTCTGAAAAAGGTACTACTTTACTTTGGGTAATTTATTTGTCTTCATTATATAGTAAGCAAAATTTGGTATTGGGAATTTTTTTTCAGTAGGGCTTCTGGTTTTTAGCAGAATTTTGCACCCACATTGTACAAATTGCCCTCTCCTACATTTACTTATACCATTAAAATTTGGTGTTCACAAACTGAGAACCAGTTTTCATTTTATGACTCAATGTTTTTGGTATTGTAGTTTCAGTGTTGCAGTGTAAATTCAGGTTTGTATTGACATGTGTACACTTAACTGTGAATACGAGCATTTTTGCTATTTCTCCAGGTTTAGTAAATTCATTTCTTTCTTGGCAATGTTAACAACAGTTTAAAAGGTACTTCTTGTCTTCCGTAGGTCTAGCATGATTGTTTTCCTTTTCTTCCTATATTTTCATATCGGCATTAAAATAATATCCTCCTATGAAGACATGAATGTCTCAAACTTTTTCAATAACTCGTTACTAGGGCTCTACTTTTTCTGTCCCTGGAACTTTTCTATTGTTGTTTATAAATTCTTCAAGATAGTAAAGCACTTTTGACATATTTTACGTATTGTGCCTTTACATTTCATATTTAAGGCACCCATGACCTAAACTACTGTAATTCATAATTATGGTATCCATTTAAATATCTAATTCTTATACCTCATTGGGTTCTACAAAATCACTGGGCCAGTATTTTTAGTCACATGTTTTAAAGAAAAAAAAAACATTTCTATTTCAGGAATTATTTAAAGATAGAGTGTTACATTTTACTGCTTCCTATAGTAATTACTGTTGAGCAGAGGTTATTCTTTATTCACAAAAAAATTGGCATAACATCAACTGCTGATTATAACTTTAAATTTTAAATTGACAGTCAATATATGGTAGGCTTTCTTTGATGAAAAAGCCCTCTTCAGATCTTTAAAACATTGCTACTAAATGCAAGAGTTTAAGATTTATTCAATATTCACGATTATTCTAAACACAATTCTCTGTCACTTCAAATTTAGAAATACCTTTCAGTGACTGAAAGTTTGTTTTCTTTTCTTACTCCCTTATTTTCATCATAACTCCTGTATTTTTCTTAACATGAAAATCAAAATTATTGAAAGCAATGGCTTACACTCCAGGTAATGGCTTACACTTTGGGGTATGCAATATGATAACGCGATATACACGTTTTCATTTGTAAAAACATAAGAGAGACTTGGAAAAGCAATAAGAAAGGTAATTGTTCAACAGGAAATGCTGTATATTTAAATAAGGAGATCACTATCTTCAGAATAGATAATGCATAGAGAACTAGCTGTGTGTCTGGTATTTCTAATACATTTACTCATTTATTAAATTTTTAAAACATGGTCCAAGAGGTTGCTAATATTGTGTTTATTTTGTAATTATAACTCTGACCAGTAATTTACCAAAAGTTATTTGGTTTCAAAAATAAATGTAGGGCTGGTGAGATGTCTCCGTAAAGCACCTGATTCGGCAGCTTAGGCAACCACAGAGACCGTGGTGTGACCCCTAGCACTACATGCTGCACCAGCCCCACTCCCAGGGCAGGATGAGCCGGCCATAACAAACAAACAAACAAACAAATAAGTGCATTGATTCCAAACTTGCATCAAATTGAACAAAATAAATAGTACTTATCTTATGGACAAATATATCAATAAAAAACAAATGAAGTGATAGCAGTAAGAACTGACAAACTTTCATGAATAGAATGAATATTGTTTTCATTCTATGAGTAAAAATGAAATTGCGACTATTTATGAAAATACTGAAACTGGTTTTGACCATTTTATCATATATGTTTTCCTGCACCAACCAAACACAAATAAAATTATGCTTTTCAAAGAACAAAATTTATCTCAACAAATAGTTACATTATTTTCATATATCGAACTATAATCCTCCCCATAAAGAGTATGTAGTGTAGAATGTGCTTCTTATGGCTCTATTTGCTACTTGTGTCTTTCAATGTATGTGAATTTTAATTAAAATATATTTTAACAAATCTAAAAATGAATTTTGTGAATTTAAGTTGAAGTTTCTTGCCCCTTACAAGTCCTAGGAGCAATCTTTTCCATAAATTAGTCTTATTTACACAACACGCAAAACTGGGGAGCTACTTTTCTGTATCTGTCCTTTCCTAAGCACAACAAAGTGGCCATGAGTCCTGTTATAGTTTTTCTATTCTGCCTTGTTTTCCCTTTCGATTGGTAACTGTTTTTGTTCTTATTTTTCTCTGGTGATTTGAAATATGTACATTCAAATTCCCCTGATGGCTAATTTGCAGGTTTTAAGCATTGTACTTGAACATAAATTATTCTAAGTTTAACTAATAAAAATAAAGCATTATTTCTTATTTCCAAACCACAGGGGATCAATAACTTCACTTCATTTTCTTCAACTTATTATCATGTAGCAGTTCTCTTTTTAAAATATACATTTATAATGAAAGGAAAATTCTTTGTTTCATACTCTGATGTTCAGATAATTCAATTTAACAAAATATTTCACTATCTTATAACTTTTTAAAATAATAAATCATGTGCTCTCATTGCATCTTCTAAAAGGACTATTGGTTAAAGAAATTTTAATCTTTGAACCATTTCTACTACAATTTATTATTGTTCACAATTATTTCTATTAAATATACATGTCTAAATTATGAGTCACAATGTTATGAGATACGTTTCCTGTTCTTTCACCCAATAATATCAATTTAAGAGCATAAGCTGGTTGTTACGTAAAATATTTTTCTTCTAGGTGCTATTTAAACATTATTTCTTTCAAGGAAATTCAAGATCTTACCATTCGAATATGAAATTTTATTAAATTGCATTGAATATAAAGTATCATTAAAATGATCTCAATGTTTGTAGGTTTTGTTACATTGGAGGACTTACATAAATTTAAAGAAAAATCTTACATTGATATTGTGACCCTTAGGTATGAGTGCCTAGTGGGTTAAAAAGGCACACATCGGAGACCTTTTGTGTGGTGCACAGGGCCATCTCCACCAGACCATATTTAATTTCCATTCCTCTCCATTGGGTTCTTCTTCAATTCACTCTGCTTGCTGTCACCAGAAAGGGAACAGTGTCTCCCTGGCAAGTCCTCTGCCATGCTGTCTCTTCCCCATAGCCAACCTACTATACACTAAAACCTCTGGAATTGTGAGCCTCATAAATTTTTCTTTTAGACTATATATGCCAGTGATTTTTTTTTAACCTGCAACAGAAAATTTGATCAACTCAGGAAACTAACACATGAGTGGGGTCTGTTATGGTTTATGTCTAGGTATCTCCTCAAAGCCTCATGAAAGCACGGGGCATGGCTTCTATAGAATGAGACTTGATTCATGATCCTTGGGATTGTGTTTTAGTACTGATGGGATTATCGGTCTGAGTAAGGCTGATACTATGGGTGTGGTCTAGGGTGGATATCCTGAGGCAGAGAGCCTGAATGTAATATAAAGAGAGACAGAGAGAGAAACTAGAGCTGTAGCTGTTGCTCTCTGCTGCCCTGCTTGGTTGGCTACGTCTGCCACCATGTTGTTGCTGTTCCGCTGCCATGAACTGGATGTTCTCTGCTCTGTTACACTCAGCCTTGGGCCAGCTGAATATGGACTGAAACTTCCACAAACTGTGAGCTAAGTAAACCTTTCCTTCCTTCATTTTGAGTGTCGGGTATTTTCCCCAGCAACGAGCAAAAAGTAACTAAGACAGGTTCATTTTTGTTACTATAAATAATATTGTGGTTTAGAAACCTTTCAAACTGGATTATGGCAGTACTTTGGAAAGTTTGAAGATGTGGGCTAGAAATGCCCTAGAATGATATAAATACAGCGTGATAAATGTTTCTACTTAGAGCTCTGAATGCCAGCACAGTGATAGGAATGCAGAGAGTAAAGGCTAGCTAGACTCATGAGGTTCTCTTGGGAAGAAGGACCGTTCAGAACTGTAACAGAGGGGCTGAAGAGATCCCCCAGAAGTTTGTACACCTTCCTGAAAAGCATAAGGACCAGAATTCTATCCCTGGATCTGCATGCTATACCATCCTGAAAGCCCAGGCACACTGTATGGACCTCAAAACCAGGCGTGGGCCGGGCGTGGTGGCTCACGCCTGTAATCCCAGCACTCGGGAGGCTGAGGCAGGAGGATCGGTGCGAGTTCGAGACCAGCCTGGGCTACAAAAGTGAGCTCAAGGCCATCCTCAACTGCATAGTGAGACCCTGTCTCAAAAAGAAAAAAAAAAAAAAAAACAGGCGTGGTTGGTTCACACCTGTAATCTCCATGCTGGGGAAATTGAGAGAGGAGGATCACCATCAGTCTGACCCGAGTAATGAGATCCTGTATCCAATCAATCAATCAATCAATCAAAATTTTAAAATAAGAAAATTGTACTAGAAATGTTCCAGTTTGGCAAGAAAGTTGTTCATAGTTTCTGCATGTCCTAATATTGACCAATAAGGCTGTGAGTTGTCAGAAACAGAAATAACTTAAAGTCGAAGAGATATTTGCAGCATATATATCAGTGAAAAGACCACCATTCACTGTGACAAAAAGTGTTATCAATATCTATCAAAACTAAAGGGAAAGCATTTAGTAACGAGTATAATGGTAATATATTAATAATCATTTACGCAAGCTATGATTTCATTTAGTTATCATTTTGTATCATTTTAAAAATAGAATCTAAGGGCTGGGGAGATTGCTCAGTAAAATAAGTGCCTGCCTGGCAAGTGCAACGTTCTGAGTTTAATCCCTGGGGGGGTGGGGAGGGGAAGCAGAGACTAAAAAACAAAGTGTTTAATTGCTAACATATTTACTATAAGTATAAACTCAAGGACATGTAATGGGAGATGAATTAAAAGGTATCAATAATTAAAATGTTAAGGAACTGAACTAATTATGACCTCATACAATAGTTTTGAATTTCAAGTCAAACTAGCTCTGTATATTCATCAGTGTGAACCCCATGGTCCTAAACATGCCATTCTTGTTACATGTACATATGCCATCATTATTTTAGGTATTGTCAAGAACCAATATACATATGTAATTTCATCTACTCCATGAACACAAGAACACGATTTGATCTATGGGGAAAAATACATATCATAAAATAATTTATTCCAAAAGTACTCACTGAAGTCCCTTTATGTGCCAGATTACATTTGAAAATGCAGTGGTGGCCATGATAGACCTACTTGCCAGATGGGTTCAAGGGAGGAACATTTGAAAGGAAATATTTCAAACATTTTGAGGAGATGAAAAGTTACAGTTTAATGTAAGTATCATTTTGGTAATAGTGATGATGTAGTTATCATTATTAAAGTGGAAGAATGAGGCAGAGTGTTTTTGCCAACTACCATGCTATACTCAGAGTTTTATTATTGATATCAATACCTCTCTTTGTGGAACTTTGAATCTGTAACACAACCTTATGGCATCTTGAAATGCTGTAGTGCTGTGAGCATGCAACGGGGAGAATCATTCGCTTATTTTTGTAGACTTGGGTGCTCTTGACAAATGCTTCCTAGAGTCTACCAGGAATGATCACACATCAGGAAAGAGGAATCTGCCACAATTTATTTTAAAATAGGAAAATATTAGGCATCATTATATGTTAAAGAAAATGACTCTACTTGTCTTGAGAGATACAAGAGGGCTTATAAGTCATCTTTTTGCTTAAATTTTGTTTCACAGACCTAAAATTACAATAACTCTCTTTTGAGGGATGTTTTGAGACAGGATCTTATCAAGTAGCCAAGACTAGCCTTGAACTCCCAACAATTCTGCTGCTTGTGCCATCCTGGTGCTGGGATTATGGGCATGTGTCACAATACCTGTTTCGCTTTCACTTCTGTTTCATTTTACCACACAATTGTGCCAGAAAGCCCATTTTTCCCTTTTGTGTTGATTTCTCCCTAGAAACCATGCACTTCAAAAGACAGCTTCTTCATGTATTTTGGCCCAAACTACTTCTTTTAATACATGATCTTATGTCTCTCAGTGCTGCCAGGCTTGTAGTTTACCTTACTTTTCCACTGATGGGCTGAGATAAAATTTAGGTGGCTCTGTACGTTGATTTCCTGAAGATTGGATCTATGGGTATAAGAGATTGTGTATTAAAATATGGTAGCCTCTTGTTTGTGCTTTTGGTTAAAAAATAAATTGATCTTGAAGTTTGGATATTTCTTCATTTCACATTTGCTAAAGTAGATAGTTTTATATTTCATTTTTCCTTACTATTGCTCTTTATTTTTCTGGAAAAAGTTCTTATTTTTTGGGGGGGAGGGGAAGGTCTATAGGGTGTTCAGGGTGTTACCACTAGATCAGACTCCTAGAGATCCACCTCTTTACAGCCTCCCAAGAAGAGGGATTTCAGGCAAGTGCCACCACACCAGTCGTATTTGCCATTTTCACAGACCCCAGGGATTGGGCTGGAGCAGCAGGGCCAGGGATTGAAACCGTGGCTCATATACCTGCTTGGAGGCATTTTACTCTGCTGAGCTGTTTGGGAAGCCCCTCCCTGGAAATACTGATTGAAGTGTATGTTCTTCTCTCTTTCCTTTTCTGTCCTGCTATCAGAATCTGTCTTTTTTTTTTCTTTACATGGTAAATATATTCAGTTTAGAAAGCCTATGTCTGGACCTCCTGAAAATTGAGATACATAGTCTATAATTTTCTCTTAAGTTTTTACTATATCATTACCTCCTTTAATATTCGTAGAACTTCTTTTAAAAAACCTCTCTCTTTTTGGGTGATAAGGTAGGTGACAAATACCTTAATCGTTTCATAGACTAAAGTACCTAAACTTGCCCTTCAGTTTTATTTACACTTTGTATCATTTTTCTTATCTGTTCTAAGACTATAACAGTAGGATTTTCATTTCAGATGGAAAAAAATCAAAAGAATCTTCACCACTGGGATTTCAGTAACTCTGATCTAATGTGCTGTTTTCATTTTAGTCACTAAAAAATACTCCACCATTAGTGAGTGTGGTAGACTGCGTGTTTTATGTTGCTCAAGCCTCCACTGTGTCACGAATCTCCAGGAGACAAGAAAGCTTCTGTAGGGAGTGAGCCTAGGTTCTCAATAATACCCAGAGCCCCAAAAACTCACCTTCAGAGAAAACTCTCTGGAGCCTAATGTCAACTCACCAAGAA
This sequence comes from Myocastor coypus, assembly GCA_004027025.1. Taxonomy (NCBI): domain Eukaryota; kingdom Metazoa; phylum Chordata; class Mammalia; order Rodentia; family Myocastoridae; genus Myocastor; species Myocastor coypus. The sequence continues at coordinate 78,167 of PVJA010001111.1, read as the reverse complement.
GAAAATAGACTCTTGTTTTTGGACCTTCTCACTAGGTCTTTGATTCACAAAGGCCAAGCAATGGCAGAAAATATAAGCCTGCTGTTGCAGATATTTGTTTTATTTCTTCAGCCTTCTACTTCATAGAGAACTAAGGGTAGTGCCAGTACTACATATGTGCCAAGCTTCGTGTGTAACAACAGTCTAGTCACTGAAATTGGGCAGCTATCTAGTGACTTTTATGCTAACTCAGAAGCCTTGTGCTGTGGCAAAGTGCACTGATCCAGCCATGTTCTTAGGCTCTAGCCTGAGAAAAACTCAGTAAATAACCTCAGTATAGCTGTAAGTACTTGAAAGGATTGAAATGTATGATTTTGTATTTTTCCCTGTCTGCAAATATTCTATTCTAAGTAAAAATAACATCCTGTTGCAAACAGTGTTTACGCAAAAACAAATAAATCATTTATGTGCTTCTTAACACCAGTTTCAACTAGTAAAACCACAAACTACAAAATAGTTGGGAATAAATCCAACAAATTTATACAAGACTGATACAGAGAAGATAGTAGAGTTTTACACAAGCTTGTTTATGAACAGGAAAATTCAATAGCAAAAAGACAGTCTCATACAATTAGTAATCACAATGAAATTTGATCAAAACTACAAGGAGAAATTTTTGTATGATAACAATTTTATTTTTTCGTATGTTAAAGAGAATACAAAATACTATTAAAACAGAAAAATTGCAAATGACACGGAACTTCCCTAAACAAATTTTCCCTAAACAACAGTATTTGTTATAATGCATAATGTTGTCTTCAAATTAGTTGTTCATGTTACCAGATTTATGCATACAAGATTGAAAAAAGAAAATATAAGAAATTAAGAGAAAAAGAACAATAAATAGACAAAACTAAGCATTAACTGCTCCTTTCCATAGGCCAGCAGAAATCTACAGTGCAGTTGTTCAAACCATCCTGCTTATATACAAAGATATATCTCTTTTCTCCCTCCCTCTTCTGTCCTTTTCTCATTGTATTGTGTCTTTAATATGAGAATCCGAAAGAGAAAATAAAATCCAAAGGGTACAATAGATACTGGGAAAGGAGAATGAATCTGTTGAAAAGAATAACTGAGTTGTGTGGTAACAATTAACAATATTGAATAAAAACTATGAGCAGTCATTGATGAGGCCTGTGGACTTAGGAGGCTCACAACAGATCATATCAATGTCATGACAGTCTAAAATTTGCATCCTCAAAAGAATCTAAATTTTTACCTGACTTTCCAAGAAACCTTGCATGTAAAACTTGCATATTCTAGTACTCAAACAGGCCTGTGTTAGTCAATATGATAAGGAAATATACTCGGGTTTAACCTTTATAAACAAAGTTATACATATTAACCAGATGTTAGCAAATGATTTATTTTATATTCTCTATTTGTTCTTGATCAGCCACCTAATAAAAACCTACTGCATGTAAGGCCTGATGGAATATCTTTTCTATTATTTAGATGACATGTTGCTCAATTCATGAATTGTTAATCAGGAGCCAATTATATCATTAAACAAACTTGTTAAAATTTGTTTCTTGTAACATGAAAATTAGAATGAAGAACAAGAATTGCAGCAGCAAAAGAAAGAAAAGGGAATGCATTAAGACTCTTAATACTGTAACATTTACGGTAGATTGCTATTGGCTTGTCCAGGACACAGCAGGTTGACCCATGCAAGACAATAGAGAAGGAAGAAGAAGAAGAGATCCCATACCTGCAAATGACTGGGTGGGCAGTGAGAAAGGCAGTAGCCTTTTCCGGTAACAGGATGACGAGGTCACTGTGCCAGTCCACACAGGTGGACTTCCAGATGAGGCCAGAGCTTTCTATCAAGATAATACTCGGAATAAAAATATGAACAATGAGTTACCTACAAATAATAAAATATAGGTAAATAAAATATTTATGTAAGCAATCAGTGTTTATCAATGTCAATACTTATCAAGCATCAGTTCTTCCCTAATTATCCGAGATAATCTATAAGTTATGTGTAATTTTAATTGAAATACTGAATGTTTTTACATCAGCTTTTGCAAAATTATTTTTAATTTTGGCTTTGCAAAGTAGCAAAAATCATCAAGATTTTACTAAATTTATGATTAAAGAATGCAACTTCTAATTTATGTAAAATATTTTAGGATATATATATATATATATATATATATATATATAGTTTAATTATATCTAATAAACAAGTAATTAATTATAAAAATTAGGTTTTTAAATTTGAAATGATAAAAATGATTTTAATTTAATCTATATGTAAATTTTAATATATATATATATATATAATTTCTAGTGTCTACCAAATACTACATAACATTTCATCTTTTCAACACACAAAACAAATGGAATTACTCTACAGATCATAGGTGTCCTTTGTCTCATTGTGTGTGTGTGTGTGTGTGTGTCTGTGTGTGTGTGTGTAGTTTCAAAATTCCTTTAAAATGTTGACTACATATTTAACCTCCAGTATCCATCCTCTTTCTTTCTGAGTTATCTTCCACTTGATTTTCTTCTATTTTTCCTGCACCAAAACTGCTCCTGCAAAAGACACTGTTATTTACTCATGTTTTGTAAATTTGAACTTTTCTCATGAAGCTCCTCTGTTAGTGGTTTCAACAAAGTTGAGTAATTATCCTCAGAAAGGATGCTCGCCCCTGACTTGAGAATCAAGCTGTCTGACTACTTACAGCGTGACACTATCTACACGCATCTTCCAGCAGATCTTATCACCTGCCTAGCTTGACTTCTCATACTTCCTTGGGAAACTCGCTGAACTTTTTCCTCTTAGGCACTGTTGATATGTTAATGATTTATAAATTGATGACTCTATAAAAATTTCCTACTGTTCCCTGGCCTAATTTGTATGTAACCTCTCTACTGGGATTACTAGAATGGTGATCAAATTGACAGATTTCAAAGAAATGAAAACTTGGTAGGTTCTGATCAAATTTACCCTGCTAGATTTTCCTAGTATTCATGAAGATTATTATGTTTTCTTTTTTTAGATTTTTCAGACCTCAGATATTTATTTTCTTTCTTAATTCTTAATTTATTTCACATCCCATAGCTCAAAAATCAATTACGCTGGCTTTAGTATAAGACTGAATGAAGTCCATCTTCTCCTTTTTTCCTCCAGGGTTGTGCTGTCTTTACCACCTCTTGTCTGTTTTCTTTTCTATAATTACTTCAATTTGGTTCACCTTTCATGGAGCCGAGAGATCTTAATGAGCTTGTTAATTATATCATACTGAATAATTAATTCTTTTGGTCTTTTTTTAAGACAGGGTCTCACTATGCAGTTCAGGCTGGCCTTGAGCTCACTTTTGTAGCCCAGGCTGGTCTTGAACTCACATCGATCCTCCTGCCTCAGCCTTCCAAGTGCTGGGATTACAGGTGTGCACTACCATGGCTGGCCTGAATAATAAATTTGTGTGGGTTGAATTTTATTGACATAGACTGTAACATGAATATTTTTTCTATTTGTTGATTATTTAATTTTATTAAATTAAGATGAGTGGAGCCACCCAAGACCCTCTGGATCCTCATTCCAGCCAGTACCCAGGCTCAGTGTGTGAGCAGGACAGCCTTGGATCCTCTGGATCCTCATTCCAGCCAGCACCCAGGTCCAGAAGGTGAATGAGACCATCCTTAGGATCACCATCCCAGCTAGTGCCCAGGTGCATTGTGTGTGTGTGTGTGTGGTGGGGGGCACCTGCCAGTCTGCCTGGACCTCTTTCTCCAGTGCACATTTCTATAGTATATCTCTAAATCATGATGCTATCAAGTAGGAAAAATTTGTTTCAGGCAGATAGCTCAACTGAATAAAGAACCTGCTTAGGCAGGCACAGGGGCCGGGGGGTTCAATCCCTGGCTTGCTTTGCCAGCCCCACTCCCAGGGCACACTGAGACAAAGATTGAAACTGGGCATGGTGACATGTCCCTGTAATTGCAGCACTTGGGAGGCTGAAAATAGGAGGATCACCCCAATTGTGATCTGTATAGTAAGACCCTGCAGGCCCTATACACTCTACCCTAAATAGAAAAAATAAAAATAAAACAAAGATTAATCAATTAGGTAAAATTCAAGAAATACAATTACTATGTTAAAGACGTCTATTTATAAATTTAAATGTAATGTTGCTTGGATATCGACACATAAACAAAATATAACAAAACATCATCTAACCATCTGTACCAGTTTTACACTCTCAAACCATTAAGTTAACGTATGCTGCCATAAGACCAAGCTGAAAGGACAATGCAGTCTGTAGTTCTCCATACACCGGAACCTTGAAATATAAGTATTGGCAGAAGCTCAGGTCCTGCTCATTTTAGATACCTTGCAGCTTCCTGTGGCTTATTATGAACTAGTCTAATCACCTGGATTATGATAATATCTTCTTTTTTTTTTGTAATTTTGAGACAGGGTCTTGCTATGCAGATGAGGCTGGCCTTGAGCTCACTTTTGTAGCCCAGGCTGTTCTCGAATTCCCACCGATCCTCCTGCCTCAACCTCCGGAGTGCTGGGATTACAGGCATGAACCACCACGCCCGACTCTATATCTTCCATTTTTAAATACAAGATTTTATAAGCTCTACATATAATTTTATCTTGGTAACTAAGAACAATGTTGAATCAATCTATTTTTGTAAAAGCAAATTGCTATTAGCCAGGAAAATATAGGAATGCATTTCCACTTACTACTTGATTGTTAAAATAGCAAGCCTCATTAAACTTGCATAATGAGTATTGATCACACACTTTTATTACACTGTTTTCTAATGTCATGAGCAGAATTACTTGCAGTGTCGTTTTTGTATCAACCTACATTCATGTGTAAAAAATATTGGCTATAAACAGTGACTAAAGAATATGCTAATCTGTTCATGGATTCTAGCAACTGGATGAAATTAAGCTATAAAAAAAAGAAAAATTTCCAGGTGAGTATGACTAACAACTAAGTTCAAGGCATTTTAGAGTGAGAAGCAGGGTTTATGAAGACAGTAGTCTAGGATACGAATATGTGTAGCTGCCGTGAAGTAAGCTGAAGCAGTGACAAGACACGTGTGTTTTGCATATTTTAAAAAGTTTTCATTTGGGCTCCTCAGTGTACCTTGTATATGTGCTGTTTCTGGTGCAAGAGTTGGATATTTAACCAAACTAAGACTAGCACAGATGAAATCACAACAAAAGTAGCTCAGTAACAACTTTTAGAAGCTCAATAAAATAACCAAAATTCACTGAAATAGTTGATCTGCTTATCCACACAGAATGAAGAGCAAGTACTTGTCCCACTGAAGAAATTCTCTGAAGATGTAATTCCATTCATGAAGATGGATATCACAGCTGAGGAAAAAGAAATGTGAAGTATGCTTAAACAAATAGAAAAAGATAGATCATGGAAGGATCATCTCCAAACACAAAAAGGTGTATGTGTGTGTGTCTGTACTTTGATAACCTTATCCAGTATGTATGAAGAAGAGCTGTAATCATTCTAATATCCTCTGAATCTTTTATGTAAGACAAATTCAGGATAAAGATAGAGGGCTCAAAGTCTTTCATAGTAGATTGGCAACAAAGAGCATCAAATAATAAATAGCATATGTCAGCCTGCCATGCTCGCCCCACCTCCCAGATGACCTAAGGCAGTGCATGAGTCTGGGTGTGGTGATGCACACCTGTAATCCCAGCACATGAGAGGCTGAAAAGACAGGAAGGATCACTAGAAGTCTGACCTGTATAGTGAGACTCTGTGGACCCTGTACTAAATACATAAAGAAATAAAATAAGATAAAATAAATTTAGCAATATACAGTAAGATTGGAGCTGAAATGTTAAGGACTATTTGATAGGAAATTTTCATTAACTCAAAGCATCACTCCACAGTCATAGCATTTATGTAGAAAAAATGTGACCCTTTCAACAAATAGGCTAGTCCTCCACTTGACTAAGGCTAACATGACTGGAAATGGAACACGTTAATCTCACACCTCAGGAAGTGATCATTGACAAGAACACAGTAACTTTGCAGTTTATTCTCAGCAAAAAAGCAACAATACTGAAAGCTCTTCTATAAATTATTTGTCATTGCACCCCCTATTCAAAATGACTGAGCAACTTTTGTGATTAAATAAGGCAAAAATGACATGAAAATATGTGTAAGGAATGACTTAGAATATTCCTATGAATAACTGAATGAGATATTTATAAAAGTCCTATAGATTAGATATTAGGATAAACTTCTGATTTTAAAAGTATGCAATGGTTATATAAAAATATTCTTGCTTTCAAGAACATTCACGTGTCCCATGACAGTAGCGCTGTAGCATAATACACGATGTCACTTCCTCATCAATGTATAATATAGAAATCTCTCTGTATGTTGAAAGGGGTCTGTGGGTGCTTCCATTTGGGAAATCTGAAGGATAGATGAGAAATTATTTGTACACTTATTCTGAATTGCTAAAATTATGTGTCTAAATAAAACTTTAAATTTTAAAAGAAATTTTTCCAGCTGCTAAAGGAAACATTTGACAACTTTCAGTGTTGCACAATAATACCAGAGGACATAAAATAAATGCTGAATGTGTCCTTTATTTCTAAAACATCCAATATCTAAGTTTTAGAAACTTAGAAAAAATAAACATATGTGACTATACATGCTCATTCACCATTGCCAAAAATCTTTACATTGTAGTCTAGGATTTGCCTAGCTTTCAAAATAAGTGATCATTTCTTTATATTCCAAAATAGATTGGTTACATATCTTTTAAGACTACCATAGAAAATAGTGATGACTGTCTAAGTTATTTTTGTTGTCGGTAGAACAAAATATGCTACACCCACAAATTAAAGGAAAAACATTTATTTTAGCTCACAGCTTGGAGAAGTTTAGTCGTGAGTCACCTAACTCCAAGGCAGGACAGCAAGGCAGAGGGGTGCTGCAGAGGAGAAATGGTTCCTAGTAGGGTAGGTGAAAGGCAGGAAAGCCTATCTGTTTTCTGTCCCCTTGTACTGCATGCAGGCTACAAACCTATTGATTAGTCCCACCCATATTCAGGGTGGGCTTTATGTCTTGAGTAAACCCATTCAGCCATGCCTAAACATATGTTAATCTAATCTGGAATAAACCAGATGTCACACAATCTTAATTCTTATCCACACGTCCTAGATTCAATCTCCTCTTGAAAATCCCATCTGGAAGTGTGAGAGGTTTTAGGGGACATCTAGATACAAGCATGACAATGATCTACAGTATAAGAGGCATTCATTCCATGATTGTCTTGAACAGGTTGTGATCGCAGAACCTTCAGTCCCTACACAGAAAGTATCAACACCCAGCATATGTAAGGATGTGGAGAAACAGGTATGATCTATATACTTATATATAGAATTAGTGTAGTTTTTCTGGGAGAAAATATTACAATTTACATTACACTTAAAATTTTAGCCTAAGAAAACAATTTGCTAACACCTTAAATTGAACATCAAATGATAGTAAACACTATACTATCTATATCATAAAGTTCTTGGGAGTAATTTCAGTGTCCACCACTGTAGGTCTTAAAATCAGTGAGCTTGAACACCATGTGAGAATCACCTCACATTCAAGCCAAGGGTCTTAGATTTGTTTCTAACTAGCTGAGTCACATTCATCAGACAGTTCATTCCTCTTTAAGCTCTGGGTTTCTCACACAGGATTATTCTGAGTGTTGAAAAAGATAAAGTAGGCACTTCAAAGGATTTTTGTAAGAGCTAAGACGTGAAGGAGCCCAGTGCTTGGCATCAGCCAGTAGCAAATTAAATTTAGCCATTGTTATATTTATTATTAACTCTACCTTCACACTTAATATTCTGATATTATATTCCATGATCGATAGCTATATCCTATCTACATTGATTTTGTATCATATTTAAATACAATGTTATAGTAGAAACAGTCAGTTTCATATAGCCTCATACCTCATCTTATTTATTTATTTATTTATTTATTTATTTATTTATCTAATTCAGGACAGTGTACTTGCCAGGAAGGCACTTACTCAACTGAGCGATGTTCCTGGCCCAATTATAAAAGATCTTATGTGTATGTATCTTCATAAACAGTACTAATTAAGTTATAGTATATATACTGTAGCATAATTTTCACATTTTTCTTTAATTTTCTTTTTTATGATGCTTTCATCTAAGAATTTTTTAAAAATTTAAATATGTAATGTATAAATACTAAGTGAGAATCAATTTGACTCAAAGAAGTTAGATATAACTTGTTAAAGCAAACATGAAATGTATTTAATGGAAATTATGTTTTATAGAAAGACAAGCATTACATAATTGTGAATTATATATTTTGCATGCCATTAATAGCAATATTGACAATTACTGACCTCCAAACAATTAAATTAAAAATTATCCTTTTTCAATATGTTATGTTATTTATCTTATTTACAGAAATGTTAAATATAAAGAAAATAAGACTCACTAAATCACTACATTTTCATGGAGACTTTATTTTTAATATGTCAAACTCTTTGAGATGTATTAATAAAATGTTTTCCTTTTGCCTTAATTACTGATTTTTAACAAAAATTGCATAAAATTGAATCAGTATATATAATGGAATGGGTTAAACTTCTAAAGAGACGGTCCCAATGAGGCACATTAATAATTAAAAGATGAAGAGCTAATAAAAAGTTGAAGCATAGCACTTTTTTTCATTTATTCTAGTTTCAGGCTAACAAAATAATAATCTGGGCATAAATGGTTTTTCTTTCCTATACAACATAAACCAGTGTTTAAGGGAGAGTCAAGAACCTTATTATGAAAATTGATCTGAATCAATAGTCCACAGACAGTGGCTAATGATGCCAGATACCTCTCCCAAGTGCATTTACTGACAGTATCACAGCCTTCTGGTCAGGAGTTATTGGGAGCACATCTTGAAAAGCACACTGTGACACAAAGCATTCATGCAGATGCCCAGTGCTTGAGACTAAATTTAATCACCTCCTGCTTGTGACCATTTGGCAGCTTTGGGAAAGTTCTCTCCTGAACAAACTCTCTGAAGCCAAGCTATTAAAGTGCTAATTAAAGAAAGTACATGGAAGACATGAACACTAGGAGTCTGGGGTAATTGGCTACAAAAAAGACAAGGCTGAAACACGTCACTTTGTCTGCTTCGCCTGATTAGACTCTAATTCAAATACCAATATTTCACCGCACGCTATGGTGCTCTGGGAAAGGATCTGCCTCGCTCCCCATTCAATGGATGGCTCTTGTGTGAAAAGGGAAAAATAGCAATTTTGTTTCATAGTTAATCCTTTGACACACTCCAGATCAACAGGGAAGTTCATAGAACCTTTCCTGTGCATCCTAATATGACTTATTAAAGATGAGGGGAAGAAAAGAGAAAGAAAAAAAATCCTCTAATGAAACAAATCAGCGATTCTGGGCAGTGGAAGTTACTCAGCAAGCTCATCTTGAAGCAAAGGTAATTACATTTGAAGTGCTTATGTGCTGCCTGATAAACCGGTACAAAACATAATGCATCAATTTTTCATTTACATCTATCTGCCTTTGTAAGTGAGACACGAACGTAAATGTATTTACTGAAGTTCTGAAGTAGCTTCCATATTCCAAACACTTCACTGTGTATTTCATGTCCATATGATTTTATTTAATCCAATCAAAACTCAGTGAAGTTGATAGCATTTCCTTGTTACTGATGAATGTCTTGAGATAAATTGGGCTATGAATCTGTATAAGATTTATGGCAAAATATTTAATGAGTTTCTATATTAATTATGAAGAAACTGTGGAGTGAAACAGAAATATTTTCAATAAAAGACCATAGTCAGTTAAGTCTTGACCCAGAATTTAAGCACAAAATTCTCTCTTATGACCTAACATCAATGAAGTGGTACATATTAAATATCACAGAAGTCATTAAACTAATCCTTTTAAGACATTTGAGGACTAACAATGAAATTTATTCTCTAGAGTTTAAGGGAATATGATGCCATTATGTAACACAAATTCAGTTTTTCATTATTTTTACTGTTTCCCTATAATAATGTATTTCATTCAATAGATAATTGTGGAAAGCTCATAGGGAAACACTAACATGTTTGTAAATGAACATAATATGCAATATGTTTACTTAATGAACTCGATCCCATAACCTTTTAAAGATAAACACAAATATTGCACTTTGGAGAACACCTAAATGCAAGTAAATATTCAAAGCAGAAAACTGCTTATAAACTTGGCTTATATACTAGAATATATTTCAGACAATCCACTTTCTCTGTGATCTATTAATTTCAAATTGAAATATGTAAAAGATATTGTAGTCAGGGTTTGCAAGGGAAAAGATTTAGTATAAGACACAGAGTTTGCAGGATTATTTTATAATACTCACCCAGTCAAGTCCAATGCAAGAGTGAGGGGGACCTACCCACACACAAGAGACCTAAAGAACCCAGCTGAGGGTTAGATCCCATTACAATGTCCTGCACAAGTCCAGCTGAAGACCTTGAACCCATGGCCATGTTCTCCATGACTCCAATTGGAGTCCTAGAGTCCAGTACAATGTCTCACGCGCATCTGTATCAAGAATCAGGGAACTTGGGAAGGTCCAAATTTCAGTTTTGGAAGCTAGAAAGTCTATGCCAGTGGGACAAAAGATCTGTGCCATCTGCAGCAGAGTCAGGAAGCAATGCTCATGACAAGGACCAGAGCTCCTGAATGAGAACACAACCAACCTCAGTGACAGTGACTTCTCCAGCTGCTCAGACGATAAGAACAGCAGAGTTCCAGCATTACAAATTTCTCCAAGAGGACCCACAGCATACCATTTTCACTACCAGTTTCGCTTTTATGCAGTAATCCTCAGGTAGGCCATTCACACCCAGCACCACACGGATTCAGTTCAGCTGGGTGTTACAAGCTGACCATGAGATAATCTACTACAGTGCCAGTATGTGAACTTAAAAAAAGACACTATTCTGAGAGTATGTATGAAAACCTGTCTCACATTTTATTTGAAAACCTGGGGATGTGGAGTAGAGGTAAGGAGGTTTATAGTTCGGAACCCTAGGAAAAGGGACATGCAGACTGACTTGTAGCAATGGGGCAGATGAAAAAGAATTTGGATGAAGAGGAAAGATAGGACTGGTACCTTCATTGATGAGATGTTTCTGTGAGCTCTACTCCTTGTACATCTCTTCTCTGAAATATCTAATAAAGCCTATGGTTTTTCATGTCAAAATGAATATTTTTTGAGAAATTCAGTTGTACAAAGAAGCATCTGTGAACTCAAAAGTCAGAGAAAAATGTGAAGTGAATTTGTAAGCCTCTGATAAGGGGAGGTGGATAGAGAACTATTCTTTAGTTGAAACTCTGGAGCTGCTCAGGATAGAGAATTCAGTCTTCAGATGGCAAAGCATCAGAATTAATTCTCTGATGATATAATTAGGAGCTAAGACTATGGGAAAAACTTTTAAATATTAGAACCAAAAAACCTGCAAAGTAATGAACAGAGTCCTACAGATCTTCCATAATCTCAACTTGAGCACAATCCTAATTCCTTTTGATTGTTTGCTGACTTGGTTTTAAAATATGCTATAAAAACGGAGTATATGCTATAAAACTGATTCTATGTAATTCAAATTTCAAATTGAGAATTTCTCTTTGACTAGGTTACTCATTTTACCTTTATTCTGGTGTTATATAACACTACAATTTTTAATACAAATATTCACTGCGCAGATCTGCATGTAAACCACTCTGTCTCCAGTAAATACTTTCCCCTTGATCTAGTGGGATCTCCTGCTTGAATTCATTGGCCCTAAGTTAGGCCAAATGCTGGCTGAATGCAATTAATTTGTAGGCAAATTGGAAATACCCTATGCCAAGCAGAAAGGAAAAAGTTCCTCAGGTAGGTTTCTCCCAACAAAGAGAAGTATCAGTAAGTTTAGTAGGCCAATGAGTAATGCAGATGGAAGGTGAGAAACATTTAATATCTGCACCCTCCAAAATCTATGAGATAGGCAAATATCCCTTCAATATGTATAGCATAAACTCCAGTGCTTGGTTCATGGGATGCTTTTGATATGTGTTTTTAATGCTGATAAATGAACTAATTCATCACCTAAAGATGAAAATAGCTGGACAACCAATTCTGAAAATTTTGAAGTTTAAAAAATAGGCAAGTGTTATATGGAGGGCAAAAACATCTTTTGAAAAAGAGCAAGTCAAGGCTATAATGAGAAAACTGCTTTGCCAGCGCTTGTAGGATGATCGCTAGGTTTTTAGGATTAAGCAGTGGCCACATGGGTTTGTGCTCTGGTAGTGTTGTAGACAGCTAAATTAGACATAAATGTTATAGACAGTCAGACAGGGCCAGGCCCTCAAGGAGAGATGGAAGACAAGGTAACTTTACAGCTTTGCGGGAGGCAGACACCCCTGCTGTGGGCCAGTCCTTAAGACAAAAGAAGAAATAAATGTAGTCACATACTTCCCTAGGAATGCTTATCAGGGCTTGATATTCTAAACAGCTATCAATCACCTTAAAAGAGACTAAATGAGTCCGTAACCCAACCCCAACAGGAAAAGACCCTGCTCCACATTCACGCTCGCTTGCTATTTGACTCCCTTCGCTGTTCAGTATTGGTTTTAACCAATTTTACCTGAGCAATGGTGCTTGTAACATCATTGGTTAACCATAGTTTTGTCCCACCTCATGGCCACCTAAGTGAGTTTCCATGGTTTCCAACTTAGACCCACCCCAATGCATGGTTTTGCACTATAAATGTCCCTGGAAGAAACAGCTTTCTGGGGACCACACTTGGGACTCCCCTCCTGTCTCTCTCTTGGTCAGGAGCTCTCTTTCCCCCCAATAAATATGTTCAGCTCATTACCCCTGTTTGTTCCTAAAATTCATTCTTCAGTTTTAGAGAACATGAGCTCGTCCCAGGTACTTTTCAGATTGGGAAATCAGTTTTCGTTATATCATTTGGAGGTTCCCTATTGGAGGTCATCCACCCAGATCAGATTTTTCTTCCTGCATCAGTAAGACCGCCTGAAGAATGGAGCCAGAGATGCAGAATCACACAGTCGATGAACAGTGGATCAGCAGAAGATGGGACGTTCAACTGAAACATGTGACGTAATTGAATAAACTAGATGATCCAGATGATATGAGACATAAGTGCACAAAGCAATGTGCCACTGAAGGAGCATGAAGTAAGTGTTCCTAATGAAAAGAGGGCAACTGCAGGAGAGTTTTGATTCCCTCAACCTGGGCTCTAAATTATATTGTTTAGAATCTTTGAAGGATGAGTGGCTTTGCCATGTAGGACTCAAGAGTGGCATCATTACACTTAGCTTCATCGATCTAAAATTGTAATATCTGTCTAGTATCAAATCCTTATTAAATAATTTTAAAAGTTTCAAATCCTTCATATTCATATAGAACATACTTCTCAAATACTCTCATGCACATCATTAACAGCAATACTCTGAAAAGAATAAACTGAGACACGTAGGAAAAAGTTTTTTTTTATTTTTTTAATATTTTTATTTATTTATTTGTTATAGGGTCTCATTAGGCAACTCAGACTCATAGTGATCCTCTCTCTCGGCCTTGTGAGCGCTGAGATTACAGGCATGCACCACCACGTGCGGATTCAGTGGTCAACATGCAACATGGCATGCGGTACCAGGGATCAAACCCAGGTCCCTGTGCTTGCCAGGCAGGTGTTTAGATCACTGAATTATATTTCCAGCCCTTAAATTTGTCTTTTTGTTTATTGTATGGCTGTGTGTGTAGTTATGTGTATGTGTGATTTGCCATTGATACTGGGGATTGAACTCAGAAACTTGCACTTGTCAGCGAGGTACATATGCCGTAGAGCTATTTCAATGGCTTTGAACAATACAGTTCTAATGTGTTAGATAACCCCTAATATTACAAAGGAATATCCTAAAGCCATGAACTGGCATTTGTTTCTTTCTCACAGCACAGTTTCCATGTTTGTGAGCGCTGCTCTTAAGGCAGAGTTCATACAAGAAACACATTTCCTAGCCTTTCTCACATGGACACTCCGCTTAATAATCAAATTCTGCTACATGTGAGCATCACATATAGATATACAGAAATACGGTCCTGAGTAAACACAAAAGGAATTGCATTCAAAATCTTTTCCACAGATGAAGACAAATTTTAGAAGGATGTATACTGAAGAAAATCTATAGAGACAGATCCACTAAAATTTGAAACAATATTAATAGGCAATTATTCTGAAATTAACCACTGTGGCATGGACCTCAATTAACTCCAGATAATGCCATTCTCCTTGAAATTAATCTTCCTCTTTTTGAAACAGTCATGTATTAGTTTTCTTGTGATGAACAAAACTACTCAAACTTAGCACCTTTAAGCAGTAGCCATACATTATTTCAAACTCTGTATTCAGAGTCCATTCTTCCCACCCAGTAGCTAGATCTTCTCCTAGAAAAGTCAAGCATCACAATCAGTGTTGACTTGGCTGCATACTCATTTAGAGGTTCTGCTAGGGAAACAAGTCCCCTTGCACACTTATGCATGTTTTCAGCATAATTTGCTGCCTTTCCGATATAGCTCTGTGAATCCTTGTGGAATGTCAGATGGAAGCTGTCCTCAGCAAGGCAGGCACACAGCTCCTCCATCATGGTCCGTGATCTCATCTAGCCGCTGAGGAAATAGACTATTACTTGGACTTTCTCATCTCAGGGAAGCTCCACTCTTTCTTTTCAGGAGAAGAAATGAGATCACCTCCTTTTAGATCTGGTTAACAAATAATCTATTATTTGGAATATTAATTACCTCTGTAAAATCTCTCCACCTTTGTCATGAAAGTGACAACCTATCACTTTTGTTAGATTATATTGGGCATCTGCAAGCAATAGTCTCCACACTGAAACTGATAAGATAATGTAAAGTATAAGCACTGCAAGTTCATAGTTACATAAATATGCTTTATGGCATACCTGAGCCAAATAGGCATTGGGCATTGTTGAGGAAGGAGAATGAATCCATCGTCCACAGCTGAAGCGGATGTGACTGCCCTTAAGCTGGATTTTCTAAGATGCTTCCAAATTAAGCTTGTCTATTACCGTTCCATATAAAGATGCTACATATGAAAGTAGTGCTTAGACTTATTTCATTCCACATGACTAAATACTTAGGAGAACTAAATACTTAGGAGAATGCTATGATCCTGTCGTAATCCAGGTATGGTAGTGAATGCCTATAATCCTAGCACTCTGAAGGCTGAACCAGGAGAACTGTGAATTCAATACACTTGGTTGCCCTGAGAAAAAAATATCAGGATTAATAACAAACCTTTAAACTTTGCACACTATAAAACACTAGTTTGGACTTTAATTATAATAGCATATTTAATGTGCTCAGCACTCAGAGTTTGGTGCTCAGTGTGGTCACCTCTGTTTGGACATTAAATGCCAAACCAGATGCTGTGCAGCTGCTCATAGAAAGAGGAGATCTAAGGTGAGGGAAGGTGGACATTACAAGATAGAGGCAGGGAGGAAGGAGGGCCACAGCCACGGACCTCCAAGTCCTGAGGTCATTCATACTCTCTGCCTGGCCTGAAGCTGAGTCCTAAAACTCATTGATTCAGTAGATCTACAGCAAGAACACATGTGACATTTATGATGATTGTTAAATTGCTTTAAAATATGATTTTGATACAAGCTATCATTATAATCTTATTGCTTTAATATCATCATTCCATGTGTTTTGATGCACAACATCAGAATAAAATAGGGCATTAAAATACTTCTGCTAATGACATGAATAAATCTCTTTCTAATTAGCTCATTTTCTAAGGAGGAATACTTTCTATGTATTTATTTTCTGTGGAAGATTTTTTTTTTTTCACAAGAGTCTGCAACAATTCCATTTCTATACTTTATGTTTTTTTTATTTGTAGAAGCAAACCATATGATAGCTTTTTACTTAAATATGTTGATGGAAAGGAAAAGAATCATTTACTTTTGGATATTCAATTTTGTCAAACACTTTGATATTACTGCAATAATATTCATAGAATAATGTGTCATTATAATGGTGAGCTGCCAACTTCTTCAATTATGCTCAATATGAATTAAAATCACATGTCTTAGGAACTCTTGTGTTTTCAGGTCACTGAAGACATTGTTTTTGTTTGTTTTGTTTTCATTTTTGACACAAAATCCTTTATGTCTTAAATCTCACTTTTTAGACTTGTGAGTTGGGGATCTGAGATAAATTCATGATGACTGTGGAGTTCAGCACCGGTTTAAAGTAGAAGAGAGATAATAGGAAAGGAGTGAAAGGAGAATGAGAATCTGGGATAAGGCTGTAGAGGTTTATTTCTAGGTGCCCCCCTAAAGCCTCAAGAGCTCCGAGCTGCAGAGCGGAGCAGTTATGGGTGCATGACATGTGTCAGCAGATCAGTGTATTGACGCGTTTATAACTAAGTGTGGTGTTGGGAGAGGAGCTTGATTGGAGGAGAGGGTAGAGTTGCCACAACCCGGAAGGATGAAGCCACTCTGATCTGACGACCTCTGATTGCCACTGCTGTGTTTGTGCTCTTTCTCCTCTACATGTCTCTCTGTCATGCTGTTCTGCCTCAGAGCCACATAGGCGTGTACAGAACTCTCTACAGCACACGTGTAAGCCAAAATACAGCTGTTACACCTGCCCTCCTTTATGTTATGGGGCCACATACTGTGTCTCGGGGAGGAGAAAGTAAGCCTGATACTGACCTCAGAATTGTTATCCTGCCCCAGCTCAGGTGAGAAAAAACCCAGAGACTGAGAACCTAGTGAGGGAGCATGCTGTGGAGGTCGCTGTTATGGCGAAGGCTCCTGCAAAGTGCTGTTCACAAGAATGTGCATGCCCAGCAAACATGAGTTGAAGGCAATCATTCACGAGTTATTTCTTTAATAGGAAAAAATATTGAAAAGTGTGTAGAAGATGATTTTTTATTAGCTCATATAGCTAATGGGGAACCAAGTATTCATTATTAAATATATAGTAATCGATCCATAAAGTTACCACAGAACACTGAGATTACCAGTATTTAAAATCAGTTTGCCTGACTTTGTATAAACTGGTGTCATTTTTTATCTACAGTATTTTGCATGGATTCTCATATTTCATGTTTTAAGCAAAAATATTTGGCCTGATGATATATGATCAGATACAATAAAAAATCAGACATCTATTTACTGTGGGCTAATGAGTGAATTATCATTTTTCCTTTGATATTGCTCTAGTGCATAAAATTATTCATAGCAAGAATATAATATTGAGCATTTATTCTTCTCTTGAAAGAAATAGCTCACCCTTAGTAATATTATACTATATTACATTTATGCAGATATTAAAAAGTTAGTAGTACTTTGCCAACTTAATTAAAATAAAATTGTAACTTATTAACACTATCAAATTTCATAAATTTGGCCTTCCTGTTTTGTACAACAGTAACATATTACCTGAATATAATTTGCAGAAAGATTTAGCCTTATAAGCTTTCAAAAATTTCCAAAACTCAACATTTTATAACTTTGCGCTTATTTTAAAATCAGTTTTCTAAAAATATTCTTCTATATCTTTCATTGCCAACATGCTTTCAAATTAGAAGTTTCTTGTGAAATTCAGGTAGTTCTGTTGTGGTTTGTGCAAATATTTCTAGCATTTAGTGTGTGAATTTTGTTTTAATTTTTATAGCCTATGAATTTTATCAGTATTATTCTGTTAGTGTGCTTTGTATCTTAGAAACACATTTTCTCTCTTCTTTTTGAAGCTCTCTTTTACCTTTAAAAATTTCCTCCAAATTTTCCTTCTTTTCTGACATTTTTCTTTCTGCATGCTTTTCATTTTTTCAGAGTTCCCATCAGAGGCATTAGCTGTCATTTTTCAGTTTCTGTCTTTAATATCCACATCACTCACCTGCCAGCTTCTGTGTTTCTCTATCATTCTTTCCTGAGCTGTGATTTTCTGTCATGAATTAAAGTTGACACTACACTTGGTACATTTTCCTCTTTTATTCTTTAAAATAATGTAAATATGCTAGAAAACCAAATTATATTAATGATACAGTTTTTAAAGTTATATCCTTACCTGTATTTTCTTTTCTTTCCTTTAAATACATTCAATTTCCTAAATAGTGATAAGGGCAATCTATGTCTCAGTCTTTCTTTTCTAGCCAAATCTTTAAAACATAACAGATGTTTAACCTACTCTGTTCAATCCTTCCTATCCTCTTATGGTAGCTTCTGTGATTATTATGAAAACATGTGGCGATGAGAGTGTTGATCTTCAAATATAGAGATACTATGGGGCTACAAGGAAGCATGTTCTAGATAAAATGAAAGTTTGACTAGATTGGTGCTTTATGTTGAATCTAGTTGCTATTATATACCTATTAGTGAGAAATCATGGAATACCTGGAAATCACATTCCTTGAGATAACACATGGATTCCCTTTATCAGTGACCAAGTATCTTCTCTAGATCACATATGAGAGGTTTCCAAATAGAAATCCAAAGCACTTACCACCTTCTCAGAATAGTAACACAGAAATTTTGAGCAAAGATTTTTCTCATCTATTATAATAGATACTGAATTTGCTAAGGTATACTTTATTTATTTATTTTTTCTTTTTTTTTGTCTTTTGGAGGCAGGGTCTCGCTATGCAGTTGAGGCTGGCCTTGAGCTCACTTTTGTAGCCCAGGCTGGTCTCGAACTCGCATCGATCCTCCTATCTCAGCCTCCCAAGTGCTGGGATTACAGGCGTGTGCCACCACGCCCGGCGCTAAGGTATACTTTAAACAACAGGCTTTTATTTCATACTATACTAAATGACATTTGGTTCAAGAAAGAGATTTTTTTCAGCGTTAACAGGTTAATTTTATGCCAGATAAATGATATTAAAGTGCATAATTATCTTGTTCTCCCTCAATGATAAGTTCTAGTACAGTGAGTTTAAGATATTATTGAACTTCTATAGAATTTTCATATTCTTGACATTATTTTATGTATGTGTCACAAAAGAGAAAAAGGAGCAATACGCAAATGCCATATCAGTGAAAAAAGTGGCTTAGGAAAAATTCAAGAGACAAGCTCTATATGGTTGGTTAATATGTTAAAAGTAGAATATTAGCAGTATCTTCAACTTATGTTAAATATGAAATGTGATCAAATACGTACATTACTTAAATTACTTATGTCTGGTTCATTGCCTAAATACTTTCTGTGCAAGTAAATGACATTATTGGAGGTGCATCTAACAAGTTCAATTCTTTGTCAATTTTGCTAAGACAGCAAATCGTATGCAAATGCCATAGGATTGTCATTTCTGTTCAAGCATGTTCACACATATCTTTGATTGGAAATCCATTTCAATGATCTTACAAATTTGAATGTGATAATATGATCACTAGTATGTGTTTATTTTTTTCTAATTTGTTAGTCTTTACAGTTAAGTTGTTAAGTCCTACTTTTTAAATATTAGAAAGAGAAAACTGGTAACAAAGTAGTACATCTTTCCAGGCATAGTGGCACACACCTGTAATCCCAGCACTTGGGAGGCTGAGGCAGGAGGGTCAGTATGTGTTGAAGACCAGCCTGGGCTACAAAAGTGAGTTCAATGCCAACCTGAACTGCACAGTGAGACCCTGTCTCAAAAAAAAGAAAAAAAAAAAAAAACTGGTACATCTTAGTTTTATTTCTAAGTTTCCAAAGATGTGAAGGCCAAATAGTAATGTATATACACAAACAATTATGCATAACCATTATTTGAATTTGTATTTAAAATGGCTTATATGCCAAACTATATGGTTATCTAATCAAATGATAAAAATGTATAATGAAAATAACAAGAGAATTTATATTCATAGTCTTTTGTATATTTTGCTTAAATCACTTTTAGGATTTAATTAAATATTTCTTTTGTACAGATTTATGATAGGTCCAAAATTCAGTTCACTATGCAATTTCGGAGAGAAGAAAAATAATTAATTTTAAAACTGTTTCTACTGGTGCCTTTATTCACAACCCTTTAACTCATAATTCTTGAATTTATTTTTTCTAAATTACAACAAAACTGGACTGAGAAATAGTCATACTCACTCTGACAACTGCAAAGAACTGTTTTTTGTTTTGTTTTGTTTTGATTTGTTTTGGTCTTTTGAGATAGGGTCTCACTTTACAGTTCAGGCTGGCCTTGAATTCACTTTGTGGCTGGGGCTGGTCTCAAACATGCACTGATCCTCATGCCTCAGTCTCCCAAGTGCTGGGATTACAGACGTGTGCCACCATGCCCGGCTAAGAACTTTTCCTATTAAGAAACATAAATGTGATCCTGGCTTACCATATGACTAAATTTTTATTGTTATGTTACTTATTTAAGATTTGGGATTTAACTCAGCACCATCTTATGAATTTCTTTGGAAATATCTACAAATAATTTGTTAAAGGTCAAGAGATCACATTTCTTCATGATATAAATGATTTGTAGAGTATTACAATATTATTTAACAATAAATATTTAATATATTTTTAAAATACATGGCAGAAATTCCTAAAGTCAGTAGGGTTTTGTTTTATTTATTTATTTACTTACTTATTTAGTACTGGAGATTGAGCTCAGGACCTCGCACTTGCCAGGCATGCCTTCATGCTACTGAGCTATTTGCCCAGCGCCAGTAGGATATTAATAATGAGTTTTCTTGCTACATGTAATTCAGTAAATGTAAATTGCATGATGTTCAATAATATGAATTTCTACTTTTAAAAATACATATATCCAAGACATTTCTTTTTCAGTCAATCTGAAATATGGGTGCCCGAAATTCTATACAGCTGGACATGATATTCAAGTGGAATTAAATCCAAAATCACATTTTCCTTTTTTGGTACCAGGAATTGAACTCATGATTTTGCAATTGCAAGGCAAGTGCTGTGCAGAACATGTGGTGAACTCACATGTTAAAATTTGACATATGAACACAATTAATTGATATATATATATAATAAACATATATATTCATATATATATATATATATATATATATATATATATATATATAAAATCAAAGTGAGATACAAGTGAGGAAAATAGTGAGAAATATTTAAAGTATCCTTATAACTATTACTTAAGAAGACCATTTCTAAAACTATTACAATATTTGGCTGGTTAGGCATTTGTTTTATATGTCAAGATTCACAATCCTAGAGGTAAAAAGTGATTCACTGAGTCAAGAAGGTAAGTTATAAGCTGAAGTCTTTCTCTGTGCGCTTTTACAGTCCACACTCCCAGCTTTCACACCCTTCTACCTTGGGGTCACATGACCACAGATCACAGGCGCTTCTGTCTTTTGCCCCTTCTCTGTTGGCCTCAGTCTGTCCTATTTTCTTGCCTATTCAGCAGCAGTTTTATCTTGTTTATATTATTTACGTTACTCGTGGTCTTTACTATGAAATGGAATTAAATATATGGAAATGAGTAGTCATTAAAAGTCTGTTTGATTAAACTGATTGTATTTTTGAACTGTAGTAACTGAAATTAATGATATTCTTAGAAGTCAGGCATGGTGGAGCATGCCTGTATCTGCAGCACTTGGAAGACTGAAGCAGGAGGATCAGTGCAAGTTTGAGACCAGCCTGAGCTACAACAGTGAGCTCAAGGCCAGCCTGCACTGCATAGTGATACCATGTCTCAAAAAGACAAAGAAAAATGATATTCTTCACAAAGGATAATAGTTTGGAAGAGATACTGAAAACATATGCAAAATATTGATAATATTTGAAATCAAATAAATATATGAAAAGATAATCTTGATCAGTGTGGGTGTGGAAGTAATTGTATACAAATAGTTTACAAAGAATGTATAAAAAGAAATCAAAATAATACTTTGCCCTGGATTTATGACTCATTGACTTAGAAATAATTTTCTGCAAGATTAGAATTCAGTATAGATGCTGCCAAAGTCCTTACCAATTGGAACGTGGGTACATTTGAGAAATCATGCACTAAGCTAAGCAAAAGGTGTTTTATACTGTACATCTTAGTTGTGGAATATGTGTATAAAATAAACTCGTGTATACTGTTCTGAAATTATGGAATTATTTTTTAAAAAACATTTAAATCACATTCCTATTGTTAAATCATAAATTCTCTTATAATTCTAGAGAAATATACTTAAAAAAGTAAGAAATCTTATTGGCAAATATCATTTTTTCTGTTATGTTCTAGTTTTTTAAAAACAGATATTCAGTTGATAGATATTCATGTGGTCTCCTATATGATTCTAGATTTTGAGGTTTTTTTCTTTGTATTAATATTTGTTTTGATTTTGGTTATATAGCTTTTACTGTTTTTAATGTGAAAAATATGTGCTCATGTATTTTTCACTCTTTTGTTGTCAGTACTACTATGGTCTAAAATTGTACAGTGTGAGAAAATGACAAAAGAGAAAATGTAAAACCATATGCAGAATCACGTTACATACAAAAATAGTTTCTTACTTTCAACTGGTCCTGGATTAACTAATGCACTGGACTTAGTGACTGGAGCAGAAATACAGATCAGTTCCAGGTATTTTTCACCTTCTGATATATTTTACAGCTGTGATACTGGTACCAAAACAAACCCAATAATGTGGGCTTGAACACATCTAACAAGGTGAGTAGTCTTGCAAAAAGAAACAAATAAGAAGGTATATCAATTATAAATATAAACAAATTTACATGTACCTATATCATATATCAGCATATCTAACTTCATAAAACATACTATTGCACATTAAAATATCAAATAAACCGCTACACAAAAACAGTGGATGACTACAGTGTCTCGCTTTCACAAAGAGATGTATCAGCTCAAGGAAAATCAAGACAACAATGAATCATTCCTTCAAACAAGTGGGCTTAAAAGAAATCTTCCATGTGCCTAATACAACTACAGAATACAAACTCTTTTCAGCATCACATAAATTAAACAAAAAGAATCAAAATCAGTCTATGTACATTGTCAGATCATAAAGCAGCAAAACAGGAATCAATTACAAAAGAAACCACATGAATGTTACAAACACCTGGATATTAAATAACACAATTCACAATACTTAAGTCACAGAGGAAAATGAGGAATAAATTTATCAATTTGTAAAATCAAATAATAATGTCAGTCAAACATGTCAGAGCCTATGGAACACAATAAAACAATCGTAAAAGGGAAGTTTGCTGCTTTGAGTGATCAAGTTAGAAAAATGGAGCAAGGGCAAGCACAAGTGAGCAATCGAAAGATGTGACTCAACATACTAGAAAAACAACAATGTCCCAAATCGAAGCCTACTACACAAAAGGAAATTATAAATATCAGACGGACAATTTTAAGTTTGAGACTAAAAGAGTAAAATAATATAAAAATCACCAAATCAGAGAGCTGATTCCTCGAAGGATTAGATACAATAGCTTCTCCAAAAGAGAAAATGCAAATAAATTTAGTTAGGAGGAAAAGAAAAAAGGCAAAATCACAATGGACCCTGCTGAAATTCCAAATATCATATCACTAACAACTTTATGAAAAATAGAACTCCAACTAATTGGAGAGCATAAAGGAATAGGGCAGATTCCTAGACTGACAAGAATTACCAAAACTGAATATAGAAGACATGAAAACTCTGAAAAACTCAATTACAGGCATTGAAATAGAAGAAGTAATGAAAAAGCTGATAATTAGAAAAACTCAGTACCTGAGGGATTCAACACTGAACCTTAAAGATCCTTTGAGAGTATAATACTCCTCAGACTCCGTAATGAAATCAAAAGGGAAGAAGGATTTCCAGTCTCATTCCTAGAAGCTACAATTACTCAATTTAAAACTAGACCAACACCCAACCACAAAAGGAAAATATTGCTCAATGTCTTTAATGAGTGTAGGCTGAAGGAGAATGCATCACATCATAATAAATGAGTAGGATTTACACCAGAGAGGCAAGGATCATTCAAAGTGCACCAATCAAACCATATATATATGCAGAAGCAAGTATAAAAATCACATGATCATGTCAACTGATGAAGAAAAATCCTTTAATAAAATTCATCATCTACTTATTAACCAAATAACCCTATCTGATAAAAAATTTGTCAAAAACCTACTACCACCATCACATTAAGTGTGAAAAGCTGAGTTTTTTCTGTTAAAGTCAGGAACAAAAATGGTATCAGTTGTAATAACTTCTGTACAATATATATCTCTAAACATTAACCAGAGAAATTAGCAAGAAAAGGAAATATAAAGGATATGTAAAGGAAAGAAATTATTTAAATTATCAGTATTTGCAAATGACATGATCCTTTATACAGGAAAAACAAAAATTCCCACAAAAGACTGTTATAACTAATGAGCAATTTAGTAGTATAACGGCATACAAAATCAACACACACAACTCAGTAGCATACCTGTGCAGAAATGAGTTAACTAAGAAAGAGATACAATGTGCAATAGAGTTGAGAAAATTTAAATAGTTTGGAAATTACTTAACAAGTAAAGTATCTCTGCAAGGAAAACTGTAATACTCTGAAAATGGACATCAAAGAGGATGACAGAAAATAAAATGATATCATCTGTTATTGGATAAGCATAGCCAACACAATGAAAATGGTTGCACTGCCAAAACCGATACATAGATTTAATGCAATACCTATAAATCACCAATAGCATTGTTCATACAACCAGACAAAACAATCCTACAATTCCTATGGAAGTGCAAGGAACTCATAGCAACAGACATCTTGGGCAACAAGAGCAAAGCAGGAGGTATTGTACTCCTGTATTTCAAGTTACATCACAAGCCTGCAATGATAAAAATTGAATGGCACTATCACAAAACTAGACATAGGGTGCAAAGAAACAGCGTAGTTGATACTAAAATAATCATAAATATATTCAATCATCTGGTCTTTAATGACAAGACAAAATTATTTGATGAACAGGGATTATGTCTTTGGAAATTAGTAGGAAAACTATCAACATGCACAAAACTGAAGATAGACATATATCTCTCTTCATGTATTAAACTAAAACTTAAAGCAATCATGTTCTAAATATAAGAATAGAAACCTTTAATGTTATGGAAGGTAAATTGATAGTCATCAGTAGATATAAGAAGAATGTTGAACACCAGCCATTAAGAAAATGCCAAATAAAACATTTAGATTGTAACTTACTCCAGAAAGAATAGGACCATCAATCAATCAAATAATAATGAATTCTGGAAAAGCTACAGTGCAAAAGAAACCCTTGTATATTTTTGGTAGGAATGTAAGCTAGTACCCCACTATAGAAATCAATATGGAGATTCCTCAAAAACTAAAACTAGACATTCCTCTTTGTCCAGCTATTCCCTTTCTTGTATCTTCCCAAAAGAATTAAAGTCATATGTTTATAAACATGGATATGCATACATCATCCTCATAATAGCTAAATTTTAGAAGTGGCCCATATGTCTACTAACAGATGATATATTTTTTTTTTAGGGAAGGCTCTACAGGGTTTTCAGGGTCTCACTATGTAGATAAGACTGGTAGTGATATGCCTGTTTACAGCCTCACAAGAGCTGGGATTATAGGCGTACACCACTATGCCCGGTCTCAATTGCCATCTCTGCACACCCCTGGGGTAGGGCTGGCACAGCAGGACCAGGGATTGAACCTGCAGCCCCTGCACCCGCTTTCAGATGCTTTAATCCACTGAGCTATTTGGCTGACCCTCACCAACAGATGATTGAGTAATGAATATGTTATATTTATACACAATGGAGTACTTCTCTGCTATAAAGAAGGATAAATTTGAATAGCTTATAGAAAAATATATACAATTTGGCACTATAATGTCAAATAAAATAAATTAAATATGAGCTTAAATGTGCATAATTTATTTATGAAAAACTCAAAGTATAAATAAATTAAAGAGTAAAATAAAAGATACATAATGAGAACGAATGATGTAGGTCTTTTTCAGAAGGGAAGATAAGAAGAAGATAGATGGATTGATGGATGGATGGATGGATGGATGGATGGATGGATGGATGGATGGGTGGAGGAGAAAAAGGTAAGAAAACTTAAAAAACAAAATTAGGGTGTGTTATGTACATATGCTAACACATTCTCACATTATGAATTACATTTATAATGAATGTAATTATTATGTACTGGAAACATAATGTAATTATAAAAATAGAAACTAAAAAGAGACAAAGTATAAATGATATACAATACAAAAGCATGGTTAAGTATCTATCATCTTATTCTTCTCAATGAACAATGTTTCTAATGTCTTATAAATTATTATCATACTATATTTAAAATAAATATATTTATAAAAGTAAAAAAGACAAGAAAAAGTTAAGATTTATTGCAAGGAAGAGTTAATGTTTAATTATGTGACCAAACTTGCATACCTATATGTAGTAATCTGAGCAACAGATTTGACAATAAAAATACTTAATATAATAACCATTGTTAATTTTCTATTCTTTTGAAATTTTGTACTGTGTGTATGGTAGTTTGTTATTCTGTTTCTGTCTTTGTTTTTGTTATTTGCTTTTGCTCTTGTTATTGCTTTGGCTCTTTAAAAGTTGAAAGAACAAACTGAAAAGGGTAGCATTGCATTAGTTTTCTAAATTGTGTTATAAATTTTCTATTTAATTTTATTCTCTATTATCAATTTCCTCCTTATATTTTTTTATTTTCATTTAATTGTGTATTTAACTTCATTTTTTAATTTTTATACTATTTTTTAATATTGAGACAGTTTTAAAACATGTTAGTAGGACAGCCACAGTAGTTGAGACAATGCATGTTATTGTCTCCATAGTAGCTGTTCAGAGTACAAGATGCAGACATGGTAACTCTTCTAAACATTATTGGTACAAATATTTCTTCTCATTGAACCAAGAGAAAGTAGTTGTATACATAGAGCAATATTTCATAATAGTAGTGGGTTATTGGAAGAACTGGCAATGTTGGAAGCTGTTGACTTGAGTCTTTTACACCTCAGCATGCAAATCTGGCTTTTATGCCTCTTGGCTAAACTTTGAAATAATGGTAAAGGTCCTTACTTCTGGAATATATAAAATTTTAAACCCTCACATTTTTTCTAAACACTGCTTTGCACAATTCCCATGGTTTTTGGTGCAATAATATAATCAATATTAACATATTTTCTACCATTGTATTTTCTTCTCCTACATTGTGTGTGAATATATTAATTTCTAAATAAATTTTTCAGAACAATATTCCGTAGACTTTAGTTTTTGTAACTTGTTTGGATTTTAGTACCTCAATAAGTTTTCTGTATATATATTACAACATATCTATTTGCTACTTTGGTGATATTTTAAAGTTATTTTGGGTAGTTGTAAAATTTATAGGAAGATATTCTATTCTTATTGTGAATTTTTACACTTTCTCCTTTTTCTGTATAGCTTTTCAGGCTATCATGTCAGGTACAGTTTCTCTTTTAAGCGGAGGTTACTTGGAATGAAATCAACAGTAACTTTGATAATCAGTGGCTAAATCTTCTTAACTTCATTTGGTTTTCATCACTTTCTTTTTTCTTTTGGATTGCATATCATGAGCACTACAAAGAGATTTTTAAAAATTTAAGGTCAAAAGATCATAACAAGCTCAGGAAAATAGTTGGTTTTGCTTGTTTGTTTAATTTTTTGTCTTTTTGAGACAGGGTCTCGCTATGCATGCAGTTCAAGATGACCTTTAACTCACTTTTGTAGCCCAGGTGAGTCTCAAACTCACAACAATCCTCCTGCCTCAGCCTTCTAAGTGCTGGGATTATCGGTGTGCACCACCACGCCTGGCAAGACAATATTTTTGCTCTTAGTGCATACCTAAGTTTCCTGTATCTATATTAAATCTACCTACAGTTCAGATGTTCCAAAAATCCACCATCTCTAATGCAGCAAAAATTGTTCTCCAAATCTCCTCACAGAGGAAAGATGCAAGAAGGAGAGGAAGATGGAAAGAAGAAAGGGAGGAAAGGAAGGTGGGTGGGAGAACCAAAGGAAGGGACAGAGGGAGAGAAAGAAGAAGAAGGAAAGGAGGGAGGGAGGGAGGGAGGGAGGGCCACAAAGGTAGAAGGAAGAGAATAACATCTGTCTTTCTCATAGCCCCTCTTTTCCTACTCAGTAATGAAAATAGTCCACTTCTGATTACAACCATCTTAGGCAATCCTGTTTCTCCTTCTGCTCATACTTTCAAAGAGCCATGCAGCATCCTTTGCCCGGTGGAAATATACCACTTGAGTCACTTGCAATTGAAATATGACTTAATTTAGTGACAATGAACTATGGGTAACACATTAGATACTTAACACTGACAAAATTAATATTAATGAATTTTCACAAACTATAACTACCATGAACCCTAACTTACTTTAATTTTCAGTGGTTAATTCATAAGAACCATCATGTTTTCCATAACAAATTATTTCTGAATAAATTTAAAGAAATAACCCAACACAGTCCTCTTGTTTAGATTTCAGAAAATTTCCTGGAGACACAGATGCTTCCCGTTAAGTGAGTGGAGATCATGAATTATGCAGCCCATCTCTCTCCTGAGGTAGCCAGGATATGAACAGAGAATATGTAAAATATGTGCTCAGGGACCAGGGTTATAGCTCAGTGGCACAAGTATCTACTTGGCAAGGAAAGGTCCCAAGCTTGATTCCCAGGACCACCAGCAAAAAAAAAAAAAAAAAAAAAAAAAAAAAAAAAAAAAAAAAAAAAAAAAAAAAAAAAAAAAAAAAAAAAAAAAAAAAAAAAAAAAAAAAAAAAAAAAAAAAAAAAAAAAAAAGTGTTTCAGAATGCCTCCTTTCATCCACTACAAAAATTTTTCATGATTCTCGCTGTCAAGAGCTTTGTCGTTTTCTTGCTTTCTCTCAGAACTAAGTCTCAGTTCTCAAAGAAAGCAAGTCAGTTGTCTGGCCTCCACCAGCAGGCCCCACACTCCTCTGCTGCAGGTTGGAGCAAATTCAGTATATGCTTCTGGTTGTAGGCACAAAAGCAGTTCTTCTATCGCCCGCTGTGATCCCAGGGAGACGTTTATTAGGTCTCCCTACCAAGAGAGGGACTGGATAGTCATCACTCTTTAAGAATACCTCTGCATTGAAACAGCAAATCTCTGCTCTGCCTAGCACCTGTCATTTGTCTAGGGTGGAATGACCATGGAGGAAAGTGAATTTGCAGAGATTTGCTTTTACAGAACCTTGGGAAAAGCTGCACTGGCTCAAGATATATCAAGCAAATATACTGAATTTTTCATATAATAGATTCTTGAGAACTTAGGCTCATGAGTTTGAGTTGTTTCACTGACATGAAATATAAAATAAATGACAGATAATAGGGAAAAGAGAGAAAGAATGTTGCTGCCTGGAATGGACAATGTATATAAAAGTGCAACGTGATTACTAGAATTATTTTACCTGTTTTATGTTTTCATCCTATTAGTCTGGTTTGTAATTGGAGTATATGATAATTGATTATTAATATATTAAGACTAAGATAAAAAAGAAAAAAATGAGTTTGAGCCTGGCACAGTAAAAATGGGGGAAAGGAAAAGGGAAAAAAAATAAAAATGTGATAGATAGATAGATAGATAGATAGACCAATTCCCTACAATGTACTTAGTATTATTATACTACAAAATGTATTTATTAAAGTTTAAAAGAAAAAAAGATTGAACAAATACCTTGAGGACATTACATATCTAACAGCATACAGTCATCTCACAATAGCTTCACTTAAAAAAAACTGTAGCTGCACTTTAAAGTGTTCTACAAAATCGGGGCTGGGGAGATAGCTCCGTGGCACAAGTCCTTGCCTGGCAAGTGCAAGGTAGTGAGTTTAAACCCCGCCCCCCCCCAAAAAAAAGTGTTCTACAAAATCTACTGTCAAATTTGTGATGAGTGTGTTGACTGAAAGAAAACTCACGGACATCCTTGTAGCCATGCCTTCTATATTAGCATGCACTTCCTTTAAGGCGACTCAGAGATCAAGAACACAATGGAAGAAGTTATTACCCTCTGACCTTGAGTCTACAGAGTGTAGAAAACACCACTTGTATGAGTTGTATTGAGTTTGATGTAATATGAAGTTGATGTGAACATGTATTTGTTTAAAACTATCCTTGTTCATTTATCATTCCTCAAATCTCAGCCTCGCGTAATTTACTTGTGTGCAATAAAAAAAGAAACATTTTCGCAGAAGCTATGTCAGCATTTTAAAATAACAGAGTTCACTGTAAAAGGAATATTCAAGCACTTAAAATATATTTCAGTGACATATTATCAATAGTCTACGTCATATACTTTTCTACCAAAATCCATATCTTCTCATCTCATAAGATATTATTAGTAACATTTGTTGCTATAAAATTCCGTTATGATTTTATGAATTCTTGTGCAACATAATTACTAACAGATTGCCCCAGATAACTTGGGGGGAAATATTCAAGGCACACTTGAGAAATACGCCATAAATCTTTTGTGTGTATTTTCTTTGAATGTTAAAATCAGGCATAGGAAATGATATTACATCAGCTATCTCCAAGGTCATGATTAGCACATAAAAGTCAATGGGAAAGCGGCAACATTTGCATTCGATGTGAAGTGTGACCAATGACAGGTGCATCCATTACATGGCTCATAGGACTATCAAATGTTACCGCGCATTGGATAGAAAAGAAATATTTAGTGAAATGAGATGCACAGCGATCTGTTCATGTTGCAGATCCAGGCAAGCGGTGAGTAAATAAGCTCCAAACAGAAGTGACAATGTTTTGACTCAGTTCATACAGTGGGGTAATTCCCGACAAATGCAAAAATCACACCATATAGGTCAAGCCGACCTGGTGGACGTGTTCTTTGTGCTCCCTACTGCAGGGATAAAAGCCTGTGTGCCTGTGACAAGAGGTGGCTCTGCAAGTACTGCAGACGGCAAACAAGGAGCACAGACTGAAAATCGTCAGCCCTCAGGGTTCTAACTCACTGTTCTTTCCACATCGCTAATGGTTTTAGAAACTTCACTTGAAGGATGAAATTTAAAACCAAAACAAGAACAAAAACTTTACACTCAGGGACTTTGAGGTAAAGTTCTTAGTTGAATCTAAAAGGGGGAAAAAAATCATTAGCTTGAGTTAGAAAGGTAGCACTCCTCTTCCTTCTAACATTTTTTTCAGTTTCCTTTTGATCATTGCTAACAGAGCTCATTTGTACTGTTTCCTTTAATGTTCCTCGGCTTCATCCTATCTCTTCCTTTAACTAAGGAAGATTTTCAGGTTTTAAAATCAAGCCTTGAGATACCAAAGGCCAAGTAGACTGATAACTAACTGGGATACCTTATTAGCAGAAACTGAAAACACTGAAGAAGCCCAAAACAGCCCAGCAAAAATCTCAGTGTTCATTTCTTCTAGTTACACTTTCTTGTACTTTGTGGTCTAAATTGCTCTCTTGCGAGCTAAAACATCTCCTCATTAGCATGGAGCTATGTTATATTATCAAAGGAATCATTCTTATTTTGGAACAAGATACCTTAAACAGTTTGTTCCACATAGTTCCAATATATGCTGCCTAGTTTATTGAAGAAACAATCTAACCAAGTAGCATTAGAATAAATGGAGGAAACCAGCAAGAACAGCATAAAGCAGCCAAAATTCTATTCAAGAATGGTATGATCTACTGAAAATATAGTGAGAGATGTTTCTACTTGTGCCCTTGACAATAAACATACTCAGCGCAAACAATCTGAAAGACTTGCTGAAATGTTTGCAAGAATTATACAATATCAGCATTCTTCAGAGAAGCTCCCTGTTTCCACTTCATTGCTGTCCATATATGTATTTGCATCTATAAATTACTTTCATTGTTAAGAGAAAATAATATAAATACGTTGTTTTTTGTAAGTATAATATATTATCTATTAAGCAAAATACCACAATCATAGGGAAATATAATAATTATTTATTTATTTATTTTTTAAAGAATTTTTTATTTTATTTATTTTTATTTTTTTCTTGTTTCAGAACCTTTGTTTATTCACTCATTTTTATGGCCGGCTCAGCCCGCCCCGAGGGCAGGGCTGGCGCAGCATGTGGTGCCGGGGATCGAACCGCGGTCCCTAAAGCTGCCCAGGCTTTTCCAAGCAGGTGCTTTAGACCACTGAGCCATCCCACTGGGCCGCGGGAAATATAATAAATAGAACTGTAAGTAGTATTTTTTTCCAAATTTTCTGAATCTCCTACTTCCTGCATAGTACAGATGTGATGTTTTTGTTTGCTTTTTATTTCCTCAGTAAATATAAAACAGGTAAAACAGACTTTAAAAGATTAAAAATGAAATTCATTAAATATTATTTTAAATATTGATAGTCATTAGATTTCTAAAATGATAACAAAATACACTTTAAAAGGGAAAGTCTGGGACCCGGCGGGATGGCTCAGTGGTCTAAAGCGCCTGCTTGGGAAAGCTTGGGCGGCTTCAGGGACCGCGGTTCGATCCCCGGCACCACATGCTACACCAGCCCTGCCCTCGGGGCGGGCTGAGCCGGCCATAAAAATGAGTGAATAAACAAACAAAGGTTCTGAAACAAGAAAAAAATAAATAAAATAAAAATTAAAAAAAAGGGAAAGTCTGTAGTAACCAAATAGATCATTGCACTTTGTATTTTGAAAATTATACTTACTATGTATAGAAGTGGTCTAAAAATATCAATGAGAGGATAACATACCAGGTCAGTTATCCTACTTGCTTTTCCAATAGACTGCATTTGTGTTTGTAGTATTATACCTTGTTTAAAAATGTATTATCAGGGGCTGGGGAGATAGCTCCGAGGCACAAGTGCCTGCTGGGCAAGTGCAAGGTCTTGAGTTAGAACCCTGGTTCCACCAAAAAAAAAAAAAAAAAAAAAAAAAAAAAAAAAAAAAAAAAAAAAAAAAAAAAAAAAAAAAAAAATGTATTATCAGATACTCAGTTTTAATATTCAATTGTAAATATTTACTACATAGATATTAGACAATAATAATCTGGTTTTAAACAATTACATGAATTAATCATTTTGAGAGGCAAAGTTCTTTCCATGAAAGCACACACATAAAATTTTGAAACTATTCCACTCACTGCTTAAACATCCATGCTGAGGACAGACATATATTTAATATTTTATGAGGAGTTTAAAATTTCAAAAAGTTAACAACATTTTCTACATATTAATTACATAACTCCTTGTTAGAGATGTTTCATCTGATGGAAAGCATTTTATATAATAACCATAGAGCAAGAGCAGTAAATAGGACTAATTATTCATTCAAATGTAACTTAAGAAATTAAAAAACTATACTCAGAGAAAATGCATTGTGGATAAAATTAAACAATACATTATAGCTTCTAAAGTCAACCACAAATTCCTCTCCTCCAGAAATACATTTACTCCTGAAACGAATTATAAACCTTATCCCTCTTATCAGTTAGCATACTAGGCAGAAATCTCACATAGAAAGCCAATGGATGCACATAGAATCCACATGTTTATCAGTCACCACTCTCAACCCTAAAATTCCTTTCTACTTATTTCTTTAAATGGCTCAATGAAAAGATGGCTCTTGGAAATAGATGAGGAGTGGGGTAAGATGGATGGGAAGGGAAAAGGAGAGGAAAGTGCAGAAACTGAAATGACTGAAAGATGTTATACACATGCTTCAGTTCCCCAAAATTAACGTCATTACTCTTTATTAAGAATGTGTTCTAACAGAAAAAAGAGAGAGAGAAAAATACAGACACTGGAAAATGTTTTCAAACAAGAGACAGTGTTGATCATAATCTAATAAATCTTTTAGAAATTTTGTTCATAAAATGGTTCATATACTTACAACTAATTTTAGAATATATTTGGTAAGAATTTCTATATGTGTAGTAGATTTTGAGTGAAATATAATAGGTGAAACTATTTTAATGAATCTTTTTAGGTTATCCAAATGTAATCAGAATAAAGCTCATTAAAATTTACTTGAGGTCTGAGTGTGGTGGCAAACGCCTATAATCCCAGCACTCAGGAGGCTGCCTGTTTGAGGCCAGCCTGGGCTTCCTGATGAGTTAAAGGGTAATATGAACTACACAGTGAGACCGTGTCTCAAAATTCAAGAGGCAAAAATTATGAAAACACATTTAAAAAAAAATCTACTCAGACATTTTAAAAAAGAATCTTACATAAATGTCTCATACTTTTAGGAAAAAATGGATTATATGGTTTAATGCTCTTTTGAGTTAAGAGAGAATTGCTCCCCAGGACACTGATTTCAAGAGATATTAATGGAATTTTATAAGATTAGTCCAACTATATAATGGGGAGTCTTTCTATCAGATTTATTACTTATGAACATTCTAATTAAAGAAAAAAAGAGCAAACTATGTATGATATGTAGTCTAATCAAGAGCATTCTCACTTAGGTAGAACACACACACACACACACACACACACACACACACACACATACATCAGAAAATGGGGACAGAGAACTGAATGAAATGCCACAGGTATAACATTTTAGTCATCCACTTATTTAGCATTAGGGTGAGAAGCAAAGTACAAATTACTTAAGATGATTTTTTGAGCAGCATAATGGCTTCTGCCCATATCTCTCCCCAAAGTCCCATGTGGTTATAGGTAGGTCCTTTTCGGCATGGCTACAGCTGAAGTGTGTGATGCTGAGATTAAGTGTGTGATTACTAAATTAGTTCGCAGCTGCATTGGCATAGTTCTGGGTAGAACTAAGGGTGTTATACCCTGGTGTGAGTGCAACTCGCCCTAAGAGTGGGCAGCCTGAATGAGATACAAAGAAAATGATAAGGGTGTTCTCTGGCTTGCTGCCTCCTATCTTCTGTGGCCCTGCTTTGCCAAGAACTATTTCTCATCTGTGATGTCCTCATGCCATGTCACCCTCACTTGTACGCACCCACCTATGGACTAAAACCTCTACAAGCTATCAGCAAAATCAATATTTCCTCTTATAACCTGTGGATGCTGTGTACTTTGTCTCAGCCATGAGAAAGTAACTAGAACAAGCAAGTAGATTCAGTTCAGAGACTGAAAACTCAGTAATGAGTGGATTTAAGTGAAAATCACTGAATCTCAGTACTGATCATTCAGAAAAAGTCAAAAAGTACCTGATATATAAGAAAATTCACAAAGGATAAGTAAGGCTTCTTACTTAAACTTCAGCAGAATCTCAGCTCTCTGGGGAACTGTTCACACCAGATTTGGGATGGAGAAGAGCTGGACATGGACACTGGATAGTATGCTGTGAGCATCTTTATGCCTATGTAATATGTAACTACAAAGAACTGGTATTGGTGAGTTCAATTTTATAAGGTAAATCATTTTATTGTTAGTAATGACTTTTAAATGCCTTTCTCATTTCTCTTTCCTCTTCCCTTTCTCTTCTTTCTTTTCACCTCTCTTCTTTTCTCTCACACTCCTTTCCCCTCCCTCCTCTTCCTCTCTCCACTCTCCCCTCTCCCCTTTTCTCTACTCTCCAGTTATAGCCATCACTATAAGTCAAGTGTTAGAGCATAGATTGTGTTGCTTTCACATGTAAGTCAATAAGGAAATCTACAAGGAATGTATATTGTGCACATTATATCAGTTATAAGGAGTCTTACTACCAAGCACAAGATGGACAAATGCATTAATTCCAGAATTTCTGCAAACAGATGTCGTGGTTTATTCATGTTGTGGCCTAAATGCAAGGAACATGACCACAGGTTTATCTATTTTGTACACCAGAGGCCATGTGGCAGAGGAAACAAAATAATTCTATCTGCTCCCCTGTCCTATGATCTGCTGGCCCTTTAGCCTTTGTATGATAGCCACGATTTGCAAACTGCAGCTTTTACACTATAAATATTAGTTATTTTAGTGGCAAGGCAAAGAAATACCCTTAAATAAAACAGATGTCTAAGACAACAAGCTCCCCATTGCTTGTGTCCTTGGCTATGTCACTTAACTGTATAAATTAAGATCAAGGCCAGACCACGCCTGCTTCCCATACCGCCAGCACTCACCTTAATGACTTTGATCTTCAGTTAAATTTTCCTATATTGGGGTGCTGAGGAGATAGCTCAGTGAAATAAATGCTTATCTGGCAAGCTCAAGGTCCTGAGTTTGATCTCTGGTACCACCAAAAATAAAAATAACAATAAAAATAAAAATAAAGGAAATTCCTGTATTTCATAAAATACAAATCAGAACACTTTGCAGATTTATTGTAAACTTTAGATGCAAAATATGCACACCAAAAGGTGAAGGATATATACAGGGAAGAAGGATCATCTCTACTAAAGTGGTGCTGAATGAAATTCATGATTTTCTGATTGTTACAGTTCACACAAACTGCACAGATCTGCAACATTTAGAGAAATTGAAGGCAATGTGCAAACATAAATAAACACACTGAAGCAGTTCTGTGTCTGAAGGGATGCACTAGGTGCTTTCTGGTGAGGCCAAATGTGTTGCCCCTCCCCTCTGCACATGTGGCTGGCACAGCAGGTTCTGTCTCATATGGGCAAGGACAGCCTCAGAGACATCATCACTGAAAATATACAGAAACACTTTTAAATAGTTCAAGAAGGATTTCAGGTCTTTTGAAATGGAACCATTTTATCTACTTGGTTATTAAAAATGTACTGTCTTTTTAAGTAAATTTCTTGTTCTAAGCTAATTTTAAAATTTGAGGGGAGAACTGCAAGATAAATAGTACAGTAGTGTATGTATACTGTATATCAAGTAAGATTATCTCCCTCTGTGACTGTAGAGATGAATGATATTATATTCCTTTCAGGCAGTCATTTTTGTATTTATTAATGCTTAATAAAATATTAATCACAAGAAAAATAGAGATTTGGGTCTGAAGAAGTTTTGGGGGCAGCATACTGAGCAGTCTGAGATAATAATGCAAAAAATTTGACATCATTAATGAAGCCAGTGCTGTTAGCTGAATCCTTGTTTTATTGAACTAGGAGAAGGCTTAGTTCCAAAGACATTTTCCGGACAACCTCTTTAAGGTCAGTGAAATGTGTCCTCATTACAGTTAACAACATCTTTCAGAGGACATACTATTACCAATTATACTTACCCTTCATTTTAAGGATATAATTTTTAAAATATTGCAATAACAGTATTTCTTCTTCATCATTAAGCTTGCTCAGATAGCTGATGTGAGGTAATAATTTTGGATATTGTAGTAAGACTTTGTGAAGTATGGATAATTGAAATAATATGTTTAGTGTTTTCATTTGTAGCTCATTTTAACATAGTGGGTCAAACTGCCAGAACCAGAGCCAGCTACCTTGATGCAAAGCCTGGCTTTCCAATTCATTAGTTTTGTGGGTGAGAGCAAGTTGTTCAGTACTTCTGCATGTAAATTTCCTTATCTGTAAGATAAAGTTAATAGGCTGGCATAGAATCCTACTTGGGAGCAAATACACTAGAACCATATACATTGTAACTACAGTATAAGCTTCATTTATTATCAGTATTAAAATTCAGAAATATTTATTGAGCATCTCTTTGTACCAGAAGGTTTTTATATTCAATGAAATATTAAAAAGCGAGTCACAAACATTTTTCCCTACGGGACTTATATTTTTAAGAGAAGTAGATAATAAATACTGGAAACTTTAAAAATAAATAGTTATATAGTACTTAAATGAGATATATAAAGAATATAAAGCCAAATCAGAAAGCAAATAGAAACACTGGGAAGAATTGGAACTTCA
The DNA here is from genome assembly GCA_004027025.1 of Myocastor coypus. Classification (NCBI taxonomy): domain Eukaryota; kingdom Metazoa; phylum Chordata; class Mammalia; order Rodentia; family Myocastoridae; genus Myocastor; species Myocastor coypus. Next base: position 40,229 of record PVJA010001111.1, on the reverse strand, counting down.
GACAGGATGACCAAAAAAGTCATTTCTAGCTTCAAGCTGGCTCGTCTTAATGCTACTTTGTGCTGCCAAAGATGCAACGGAAGCTTCCAAATTATCGGTGATTTGCAAGTAGGACCCTTGGAGGGCCCCACCAGGGTGAGAAAGTAGAATGAAGCTGAGTTGAGGAGAAAGTTTTCTTCAGTTTCCCATTTAGTCCTTGCTGCCCTCCTAGTTCTATCAATCTCTCTCCAGGTTTGGCTGAACAGAAACAAATCATTCCAGTTGAAGGAAACCAAATCCAGTCTTAATTTTTCCAAAACTTGTAGAAAAAAAACCCTCATAGTTTCCCTATGCAGAAAAATACTTCCATGAAGTAACTGGTGGTTACTCCCAGAAGTTCTTTATGCATGGCCACTCCAGAGAGTGCCTTTTTCCCAGTTCAAAGACACTAACACCAGTTAAATCCTGCCCTGCCCTCACAGGAACAAGGATCAAGCTCTATAAGGCTCACTTTCCAAGCTCCTAATATAGAAGAATCCTCATTGCTCTATTTTAATTCCTCAAGTCTAGAGATGGCAGTTATGTCCTCCCATTGCTACCTCTGTTAAAACTTTTCCTAAATAATTTTATACCTGGTGAAGTTTTTCCTACCAAATTTTCTTTTGAAAATTCTATAAACCTTCATTAAAATGTGCACAGACTTTTGAGCTTTCCAGTTCTTACTACTTTCTGGGCTTATTAAAGAATGGTGACAGACAAGCTTCACTGGTGGCCCACTGCAGTTGCAGAACATTTGACTGTATATGTACATGCTTCCTCTTAGTCCAAAGAGAAGTATATTCTTTTCCTTTTTTAAATTTTTTTCTAAGCAACATCAATAGGGAGGTGGGTCATGCCCACACACTGTACTCTGTAGAACAATTGTGAGGGCAATATGCAATATGTGAACTTTCAAAGAAAAGAAAGGGAAAAATAAAAAAACTAATAATGTTGATTTAGAAGGGTTAATGTTTAATTATTTGATCAAGCTTATATACCTATATGTACTAATCTAAACTGATCTGATGATGAAAATATGTAATATAACTCGTGTTAAATTTAAACAATAAAAAACGGAAAAAAAAGAATGGTGACAGAGAATGATGAGAGAGCTGGGTGTGGCTGCACATCCTGTAATCTCAGCTCTCCAGAGTCAGGAGGGTAGTAAACTTAAGCCCAGTTGGTAATGCAGTGACTTACTGCCACTTGCTTTCAAAATCAAAGTGAACAAATCAATAAAAGGCCAGAGTTTTGCCTCAGTGTAAGTATCCTGGGTTCATGTCCCCATTGCAAAAATGCAGCAGCCCTGCCCTCCACAAAAGCTGTCCTGGATGCAGTATTACAGGGCACAAGGCAAGTTTCATGAATACAGATGTGAAAGACTAAGGGATTGAGCCATGTGGATCTGGAGTGCCAAGCATTCTGGACCAAGTCAATAACCAGTGCTTACAGGCTCTCAGGCTGTCCTGGGCCTAACATTCCTGGGCAGCACAGGCTGTGCTTCGGGGATAGAAATATGCAAGGGAGGAATAGTGGGAACTAGGGCTCAGAGCCTGCCAGGAGCACAGCAAGAAATGCCTCTGAAATAATGACCAATTCTTTTTTAAAAGATGCTTCAGAGAAAAGAGTGCTCTTAATAATTTTGCTGAGATATCAGAACTTAACTGAGAGTGTTCTGGGCATACAGCATTCCTATGATTAAATTTTTTGCAGGACTTTGGATCTTATTTGAAGTAGTCCATTGTAGGGATTCCTTGGTCTCTCGACGTGATCTGTTGTACCTTGTTGGAGGAAACTCATCAGGAATGAGTAAAACGAAGGCAAGAAGACAAAAGCTCGGCCAGGTGGTGGTCATCTACCTGGTTGGTGAATGAACCCCCAGCACCACAGTAAGGGCACTTATACGTTTGCAAAGTAAATATCACACAAGTTTGCCTAGTAACTAATAGCTGACTATTATGGCTTGCATCTAGTTGTCCTCCCTAAAGCCTCAGGCAGTCCTGAGACAGGAACTTCTAGAGTTTGAGACTAATTCATGATCCACTGGGATTGTGCTTTAGTACTGCTGCGATTATTGATGCGGTCTGAGGTAGATATCCTGAGGCAGAGATCCTGAATATAACAAAACAGAGACGGAGAAACAGACTCCCGCCTCTCTGTTGCTCTATGTTGCTCTCTGTTGCCCTGGTTGGTTGATTGCCTCTGTTGCCAAATTGTTGCTGTTCCGATGCCAGGAACTGCTGCTTTCTGGCATGTGCCAGTCTGCATTGGAGCTAGCCGAATATGGACTGAAACTTCCAGTAATTGTGAGCTAAATAAACCTTTCCTTCCTTCATGTTGGGTGTTGAGCATTTATCCTAGCAATGAGAGAAGGGCAGGTAGTACACTGACATTAAGCATTCAAGATGCTTATCTCAGCACCGAGGTAGCGTGACTGCTTTAAGCACGAAGACCTAGTCTTGCCCTCACATATTACACCAATTTCCAGCTTTTGTGCCTTCCCACACTCTATGAAGGTATAGGAGGCTGTTGCTCATAGATGATTTACCCAAACATATGTTTAACATTACCCATGGGAAGAATACACGTATATTCTCTGTAAAATACTGTCTTTCATTATGAACTATTTAACTATAATTTATAATAAATATGCTTGACTATATGTATGCCTTTAGGGTAATTGATGTACAAACATACACTTATCCCAGTATAATTCAGCTACTATTAAAAATTGTTTAAGAATGCTTTGGGTCTGTTTACTACTTTGCAGAAAATAAGACTTTTGCAAAGTTGAAATTCAGTGTCCTAAAATTCCAGAGTCTTTTAATAAGATGCTCGCTCCAGGTTTTTATTTGTTCTTATAATAAAGGAGGAATTAGCTGAACTTTCATTCTGGGAAAGGGTAAATTGGAGGAGAATGGTAGCTAAGAATATACAGGGCTACCATCCGGACCTGTGCTGGGCTTTAAGCCAGCACCTACCTGGCCTTACATTCACACACAGTGAACGTACTTCTGTAAGCCCTAGGATCTTTTGGTATCATTCTACACATTAAACATAAAATAATATGAATGGAATATTAATTTGTTGTTTTCTAGAAAAGTGGAACTCTTTATATGAGGAAAACATTTCTTATGAAAGTGAAATTTTAATAGTGCTGAATATTTTCTTCTGCTACATATCCATTTCCATTCAATATAATTTCTTACATATTCTCATTTATATATGGTAAGGTTATATTTTATTATTTATATATTATCATTTTCCATTCAAAATTATTTTTACCCCTAGAAAGGGAGATCTCATTCATAAATTTTATACTGAGCTACATGCCAGTCCTTTCATAATTCTTTATGTGTCCTTACTAAGATTCTTACTAAGTTGCTCAGTTGGCCAGAGTGGGCTCAAATATGCAATCTTACTGGCTGGGTCCACTCAGAGTGCTAGAACTACAGACAAACACAGCCAGCACACCAGGCCATCCCAACTATTGAATCATTTCTCATCATCTGGGTAGCTGTTTTTGGCCAGCCAGAGTGGGATTCTTTCTTTGGTCTGAAAAGATCCTCACATCCTTTACACACATCTAACCACATTGCGACTCCATGCACATTATGCTTCTCTTGAACTCTCACCCAAACTTCATTCACTGTCTTCAGCACTGTAATTTATACTGTTTTAGTTAATCACCTATTCTCAAAAAATTAATTTTTTCTAGGCTTGATCCCCAACTTTGAATTTGTATTTAGTTAAATGAAACAGATTATTTTATTATAAATTCAATTCACTTATTATAACAATTATGGGATAGTCTAGAAAGAAAACGTGAATTTGTGTAAATTATGGATGCCAATTAGGAAAGATACTGAAAAATAGCATAGAGGGATAATGACAAGCAAGATGAAAAAGGAGAAACTGTTCATTATGAGAAATTGAAAAAAATTCAAGGTCAGGCAGCAGGTAGAGAAGAAATCATAATTGGATTCACAATTCCAGCAATTACAAGGTTCCCCTATTCCTAACAAGCCTTCTTTCACGTGAAGAAATTCTCTGAATACACCAAGATGGGCAATCTGAGAGACACTCTGAAAGGAAAAACGCAGAAAAGGAGCTAAGGACACTGGGTTAGAAGAATGGCCTGGTGATGAGTTCCAAGGCTCTCCTCACTATGCTCTTCTCCCCTGACAGGAAGACAGAGCTCAAGACCCTATCATTTGGCCTATGTTTCCCTTCTGTCTCCTCACAGGGGTCCAAAAGGCATGGGGAATCATAAATTGTGCATATGTGGTATGGTGGTCTGTATAAGGGCTTCTCTCCTCATTGTGCAGGGCCAGTGGGTCCAGAGGAGAAGATCCACGCTGTGCCTTGCAGATGGACTACACCTGAATGCAGGAGACACTGGCTAAAAATGCAGAAAAGAAGCATTTAGAGCCTTACAATACAATGTGCTAAATATCTGAAGTATAATTAACATTTATTCCTCAGAACTGGGGAGATAACTCAGTAGCATAGGCAGCTGAAGGTCCTGAGTTTAATCCTAGGCACATAAAAAAAGTCACTCTTCATACCAAGAACCAAGATAATAAATTGAATAAAATATGTATTTAGTGCACATCACCACTAAAATACAAAATGGTGAGATTGTCTGATGACATCAAAGCAACAATTTTAATATTTACGTGTATAACTATAAACACTTCTGAAATACATTTTTATAAAATAAAGTATTCATAAGGAACTAGAACATAAAAAGTGAACAACTTTAATGAATTTAAAACTTAAAAACTTGAAACCTCACTGAATGGGCTGTATAGCATAACAGAGATGAAAATGAAAATAATTAATTTGAAGATATATCAATAGATATTATTCAAGATGAACAATAGATTAATATGCAGTTTGATAAATTAAGTAAAAGGTCTCAGTATACAAATTTAAAAGTTAAGTGGAGTCCAACTTGAGTAAACTAGAAACACCAAAGATGTACATTACAATGTTTTTGAGGTCAAATAGAAATAAATTATTGTAAGAGAAGAACAATGTAAGTGATGGAAACTTTATATCTGAAACCATGGAAGTCATTTTTAAGTGTTAATAGAAAAAAATATTAAACTCTAGTTCTGTATTCACAGAAAAAAATCTTTTTTAAGGAGTATGACAAAGGAAAGAACTTCTCCTTTGGGCAAGGTAGGGAGTAAGAAAGCTAAGAATTTATTGCTAGAAAAGCTATTATCAAAGAAGTTTCGTTACTAACCAGATGGTAACAGGAAAAAGCTATACTTAAAGAAAACAGAATAATGGCAGAGGCAAAATTAAGGACAAATGTAATAAACCATCCTTTCTCTTATGAGCTTTTAATAATAAATTGAAAAAAATGATAACATAAACTGCTCAACATACTCATATATAGAAATATTAAAATATTTATATGATAAAAATGTAGAGTACAAAGGAATCTAAATAGAAATAGGATTCCTAAGCTTCACTCAAAGTAGTAAAATGCTGATTTTATAGACTGATGAGTTGTAAATACAGTATCATATATAGAGTAGCCACCATAAGAAGTTATATAAAGTATATTTTTCAAAAATGACTTAGGCATTGCTGAAGCAGGAAGATCACTAGTTTGTGCACAGCCTAGACAACTCAGCCAGTTGAGGAGAACTCATCGCAAAATTTTGAAAAAGTTAGTGGGAAGAACCAACTTTTTTGTCTTAAAAATTTTAGTCCTTAGTTTTACATCCAGTGACTTTTCAAGTTTTAAATTTCTTGTTGTTTGCTTTTTTATATGTTCTAGTTTCTGAGTATCTCATCCTAAAAGCTCATGGGTTTAATTGTCAGCTTAGGGAAAATCAGTATATATAATTCACAGAAAGGGTGTGGGGAGGAGAGAGAGAGAAAGGAACGAAGGAGGTCAGAAAGGGGGAGAAACAGAGAGAGGTGGAGCCAATGGGACTAAAAACGAAAACAAAAAATTAAGAGTTTGGCTCAAAAGTAACTATTATTATTATTTTAATTGAACTGGTGTAAACATTCCCATTTAAAATCAGAGATTAGTAAAGCTAGAAATAAAATACAGTGCAACAATAAGCTTTCTACAAACAAACAGCAACTAAAGTGGAACATACAACATATTGATGAAATAGATCTTACCTTTTGACCAAGAAAATGTAAAGTCAGCACTGATCTCAAACACTTGATTATAGTTTAGATCAATGGAAACAGAAATGAAAAAGGAAAAAAAAATGAACTAAATGTATTCAGATATTTTTCAAGTGATAATATGAGGTCCTCCCTGAGAAAAATTATAAGAACAAGTAGTAAAATTTGATTCAGAAAAAGCAAAGAGGCTGGCCAGCAGTAAAGCACCTGCTTAGACAGACACAGGGACCGGGTTCAATTCCCTAGCCTGTTGTGCTGGCGCCAACCCTGGAGCATGCTGAGATGGTTATTGAGACTGGGCATGGTGGCCTATGTCTGTAATCTCAGCCCAAGGGAGGCTGAACACAGGCAGATTACTACAAGTCTGATCTACATAGTGAAATACTGTAGACACTGTACTAAATTAAAAAAAAAAAAAAACTGTGAATATTTACTTGGTTGAAAGTATCCTATGTGAGAGTTTTATTTTTATTTTCCTGGTGACTAACACTAGGCTCTATATGTACTTATTTGATACCTGTAGTACACTTGATTTAAAAAAGTATACATATGGGCCTGTATTCTTTAAAAGTGATTTTTAATTTAAAGTTTACTTATGGAACCTATACATGAATTTTTCATCAAATCCAAAAAAAAAAAGAACGAGCAAAATATTTACATAATAATGTTTTTGGATTTTATACTTTCTGCTGTATAAGACAGGAATCCCAGAATAATTGTGTTTTTCTGTGTGTGGTTTGACTTTTATAAAAGTGATTAATTCTGAATTTGTTTAATAATGTTTTGTAAATATTAATATAAATAAATGAAATATCCCTATATATTGATTAAGGCCTTCTAGAACTAAATCTATGAGCACTGGAGGGGAAGTGCTATGCTAAACTCAATCACTGAAGACCGAGTGCAACATGGTGTTTCCCAAAGGCAAGACGCCTGCTAGAACCTGAGCAATGGTAACAGAAACCATAGCAATGATAGCATAGCCACAACAATGAGAATCAAATTAGGGCAACCATATTTGTACAGAAAAGAAAATATGTACTGTTTTCATTTAGAATAGTTTATGAATAAAAAGGGTTGCAGCGAAAGCCAAGATCACAAAATGTTGACTTGTGCTGTTTTTTGGGGGAGTTGAAGCCAAATAAGGATATTATACTGTTTGATTTCAAAAGTTTTGACATTACACCTTTTGAAAAGGATAAAGATGTGTAAAATTCAAGAGACACAGGTGCAGTAGTAGTACTCATTTAGATGGGAAAAAGGGGGTTGCACATCGTAAGCACTGACTCAAGGCAACCACCACTTTCTAACATAATGAGTTACTTTTGATTCTTTGCATATTTTTATTTCTTTTATCATTATATTCAGCCAACCCATTTTGTAATACTCAGGAAACCACCTGAATATATCTGTGTGTATTTTCACTTCAGTTCTACCAGCCTGTGTATACTTTTAGTGCATGTATTATTAAATTTAGTATAGTGATAATATGTTTTTTAGTGTCTTCGGGTTTATGTATATTCTTGGATCCTCACTGCTACATCCTAGTTGAAAACATAATCCACACATTCATGTCCTCCTCAGCCACCTCACTTGGAATGGAAATTGTCAGCCTTCTACTTTCATCACCATAAACTCCACTGTGAGAAATATCTGTGAACCTGTCAGAATAGGTCTTTAGAACATAGAGGGTTCAGTTGTCTTAATTACACTAAATAATGTCACCACTCTGCAGAACGGGATAGTTGTAAGGTACAAACAAGTACCCACAGCACAGGAGAGTTAGTCCATTCCCATGGTCCCCAGTACTGGCAATGTGCAATTTTCTAATGGTTTCGAATCTAATAGGTATCAAATGGTTTCTCACTTTTCACTTTTCTCACTAGTTAATCACTTTCTTTTTAATGAAAATTTCATTAAGAGTTATCTAACCTCATTTGTTCCAAACATATGGTACTATTCTATATTAGCTATTTTGATATCAGTTTTAAGTATATTTTATTACATCCATAAAGTCCTATATTAATTATACAAAAACAATAGAGCCTGTTGCCTCACTAATGTAATCACTTCAAACTCTTGGCATTCATCATATTAAGCATTGTATTCAGAGCCTACTAACAGGGGAAAAAAAAAAAACAAATGAAAAATGAAAGTTTCAGTGCTGGGGTAGAAAATATAAAATCATTATTATTCTTACAGTTGATATGCTATATATTCTAAAGGAAACTGCAAAATATTTTACTATAAATACTAGGAGACTATATATAATGTCCAAGGAGACAAAACCAATATTCAAAGATCAGTTTTACATCTATGCAAAAGCTGTATTTAAACCAGAGCATGAAAATATCATATACTCCTAGTAATAAGTTAATAAAATATGTATCAACCTTCTTCAATGACAATTAGAAAATATTTCTACAAGGAATGACAGTAAAGAACTAAAGAAAAATGTGCCACAAAATGTCATTGTAAATTTTAAATTGTCAAATTCTTTAAAAAAAAATCTGCAGATTATATGCTTTGCAGTAAAGTCTTTGATCTTAGGACCAACGAGATAGCTCAGTGGACTAAGCACTTGCTTAGCCAAGCGCAGGGACCAGAATTCTATCCCCGGCACCACACATGATGGCTGTGCCCCCAGGCTCAACAAGTCAGCCACCGAGTCTGGGTATTGTGGTGCACACCTGGAATCCCAGCACTGGGGAGGCTGAAAACAGGATGATCACTATGAGTCCAACCTGCATAGTGTGACCGTGTACCAAATACATAAAAAGAAAAAAAAAAAAAAAAAAAAGAATCTTGGATATTTTTAAATAAAAATTGAAAAGTCACTTCTAAAATGTTTCAAAATTTGAAAGAACTACAATGACAAAGATAATTTTGAAGAAGAAAATGAGGGATCTTGTATTACCTGATTTTAAGACTTGCTGTATGGTTGCTGTGGTTATGATCCTCTGGTCTTTAAGTGTCCATGCGTAAACTCATCAATAAAGAAGAAAAGATCAGAAAGTAGATCAACACATAACTCATTTATTTTCATAATAATCAGCATTATAATGTGTTTTGGTTACTCTTCTCTCACTGCTGGGACAAACACCTGACACTCAAAATGAGGGAAGGAAAGGTTTATTTAGCTCACAGCTACGGGAGGTTTCAGTCCATATACAATTGGCTCCAAAGCAGACTGGCAGAAGGCAGAGGGCAACCTTCCATGGTGGCAGGCAGAGAGCAAGACTGCTGAGAGAGTTAGAAGCAACTCAAACAGCTAACTTCTCTTCCTACCTTGCATTGAAATGCAAATCATCTGCCCCAGGGAGGGGGCAGCACCCATTTCCACAATAACCAATTACAAATTCCAAAAGCTGCCCCACCTCATGATTGTATGAGGCTTTGGGGGGTCAGCTATACACAAACCATAACATAATGTCATATAGGAATAAAGTTTTGTACAACTTATTATGGGAAAACTGAATATCTATAGATAAAAAATATTGAACAGTAATTCTATTGCATGACAGTTAAAGATTAATTTGAAATAGATTATATAACTGCACATCAAAAATTAAACTTAAGAATACCTACAAAAATATAGGTTATTAATCTTGAGATAAGAGAAGATTTTTTAGATCAGGTACTGAAAACCCCAGTAAAGAAAACCTGAATAAAATAAACTTTGTGTCTTGTTTTGTTTTGAGGTACCAGGCATCAACATCAGGGCTAGGCAGGTGCTAATGTTACTGAGAAATGAAATACTTCCATGACAAGGAACAACTAAAGAATTTCATGCCTCAAAGCCAACCCTACACAGTATAATAAAAGATATTTTAGGGAGGAACCAAAACAACTTAAACTCAAGAAGGAGAACAGAAAGATCCCACCAAAAAGGATACTCAATTAAATACAGAAGAAAAAGAGGTAAACAGTAGTAAGGAAACGTCATGTCAGTCATAAGTCAAAACATTTCAATTATAACCATCAATGTAAATGGACTCAATTCTCCAATTAAAAGAAATCGACTGGTGGAGTGGATAAGGAAGCAAAATCCAACAATATGCTGTATACAAGAAACGCACTTAACTCACAAAGAAACTTATAGGCTAAAAGTGAAAGGATGGAAAACAATACTATATGCTACGGCACCTCAAAAAAAGGCAGGAGTAGCAATCCTGTTTTTAGACAGTCTAAACTTCAACCCAAGACTGATTAAATGAAATAAAGAAGGCCACTACATATTAGTTAGGGGAAAACTTTAAGATCAAAAGGTAACACTCATGAATATGTATTCACCCAACACAGGAGCAGCAAGTTATATAAGTCAAACCTTAATGGACATGAAAAATCTAATATCCAATACCACAATCTTAACAGGAGACCTCAACACCCTCTTATCTGAAAAAGATAGGTCAAGCAGACAAAAAAATTAGCAAAGAAGTAGCAAAACTGAACCAGAACTTAGAACAACTGGAATTAGTGGACATACACAGAGTGTTCCACTCAAACACTTCAGCATACACATTTTTCTCAGCTGCACATAGGACATTTTCTAAAATAGACCTCATATTAGTACATAGGTCATGCTTAAGCGTATGCAATAAAACAAATTATCACATGCATATTATCTGATCTCAGTACAATGAAATTGAAAATAAATGACAACAGAAACCACAAGAACTCCAGAAATACATGGAAATTAAACAACACTATTCTCAACAAGCAGTGGGTTACAGATGAAATTAAATAAGAATTAAACAATACCTTGAATTTAATGAAAATTCAAACACAATCTACTGGAATTTATGGGATGCAAGGAAAGCACTTTTTAGAGGGAAATTTATAACTCTGAACTCACACATCAAGAAAACATAATGGGAACAAGTAAATACTCTCCTGGAGCACCTTAATTGACTAGAAATAGAAGAGCAAATGGAATCCAAAGCCCAGAGACAGGAGGAAATTACAAAGATTAGAGCAGAAATTAATACAATTGAGACAAAGAAAACAATGCAAAGAATTAATGAATGAAATATCTAGTTCTTCGAAAGATTAAATAAAATTGATAAGTCCCTAGCTAACCTCATCAAAAAGAGGAAAGAAAAGACTCAAATTCAAGCAATGAGGAATGAAAAGTGTGAATTTTTTTGAGGCCCAGCAGAGATTCAGAGGTTCATAAATAGCTACTTTGAGAATCTTTACTCTCACAGAACTGAAGACATAGATGAATTGGATAGATTCCTAGAAAAGTACAAATTACACAAACTTTTTCAAAAAGATATAAGAATTCTCAATGACCCAATAACAGCCAATGAAATATGAAATGTAATAAAAAGCCTACCAACAAATAAAAGTCTAGGACCTGATGGATTTACCACTGAATTCTACAAGAAAGTTGTAGAAGACTTAATCCCAACATTCCTCAAACTCTTCAATGAAATTGAGAAGGAAGCAATCCTTCCAAAATCATTCCTAGAGGCAAGTATTACACTAATACCAAAACCAGAGAGAAATGCAACTAAAAAAAGAAAGCTACAGGCAATTTCTCTCATGAACATAGATGCAAAAATCTTCAATAAAATCCTCGTCACTAGAAAACAACTAATCATCAAGAAGATTATACACCAAGACCAGGTAGGATTCATCCCAGGGATGCAAGGATGGTTCAAAATACTCAAATTTATAAATACGATACCCTATATCAATAGAGCCAAAGCTAAAAATCACATGATGATCTCAATTGATGCAGAAAAGGTCTTTGACAAACTCCAACACTCATTCATGTTCAAAGTCCTACAGAAAATTGGAATAGAGGGCCTCTACCTCAAACTGATAAAAGCCATCTACAACAATACAACAGCTAGCATAATTCTAAATGGGGAAAATCTGAAGTCTTTGAGTCTCAAATCTGGTACAAGACAAGGATGCCCCATATCACCACTTCTATTCAATATAGTTCTGGAGTCACTAGCTACAGCCATTATACAAGAAAGATAAATAAAAGGAACAAGAATAGGTAAAGAAGAAGTAAAACTATCACTATTTGCAGATGACATAATAATCTACTTGGAAGACTCAAAAAACTCAATTAAGAAGCTACTAGAATTAATACACAATTTCAGTAGCATAGCAGGTTATAAAGTCAATACACAAAAATCAATAGCATTCCTCAACATAGATAACAAACATACTGAGAGAGAAATTAGAGAAACAGTACCTTTTATATTAGCACCAGAGAAAATGGAATACTTAGACATTAACCTAACTAAGGAAGTAAAAGATCTTAAGATCATTTCAATGAAAACTACAATACTCTGAAAAAAGAGATCCTAGAAGATTTCACAAAATGGAAAGATATTCCCTGCTCCTGGTTAGCAGGAACCAACATTGTGAAGATGGTTATACTTTCTAAATTGTTATACAGATTTAATGTAATTCCTATCAAAATACCATTGTCTTAGTTACCTTTTACTCGTTGCTGAGACAAATACCCGACACTCCAGATGAAGGAAGGAAAGGTTTATTTAGCTCACAGTTCATAGAGGCTTTAGTCCATAATAGTCTGGCCCAAGGCTGAGTGGAGCAGGGCGGAGAGCAGCCAGTTCATGGTGGCAGAACAGCAGTAAAATGATAGCAGAGGCAGCCAATCAATCAGGGCAGCAGAGCAGCAGCAAAAGCTTTCATCTGTCTCTCTGTCTTTATATTCCTATCAGGCTCTCTGCCTTAGGATATCCGCCCTAGACCACACCCATAGTCTCAGCCTTACTCAGACCGATAATCCCATCAGTACTAAAACCCATAATCCCAGGGATCATGGATGAAGTCTCAAATTCTAGAAGTTCTCGCCCAATGACTACATGAGGCTTTGGGGGGACAACTAGACATAAACCATAACATTCCGCCCCTGGGGCCCCAAAGTCTCATACATATCCCTTTTTACAAAAGACATTTTAGTCCATCTGGAAGAGTTGCCAAAGTCCCAATAGTTTCAGCATTGCTGAAAAGCCCAAATCCCAAGTCTCCTCCAAGATCCAAGGCAAACTCTCAACTGTGAGCCCCTGTGCAATAGAAGAGTTAAACATATCCAACATTCAAAGGCATAAGATAAATATTACAATTCCAAAAGTTGCAAACAACAGGGCAATACAAAACGTTGGAAACAACACATGTCCAAAACCATCAGGGTAAACATGAAATCCTATAGTTACAACTGGAGAATCCAAAGCAGTCTGCACTGAGTTGTGAGCATCATGCAACTCTGCTCCTACAGTACTCTTGGTAGTAATTCCCATGGCTTCTCTCTTAGGCTGGCTTTGCTCCTTCTTAGCACGATCCACATTCTTGGCTTTTCTAAACTTCTGGGGTTTCCACTGAATTGGCTTCTCACTCTCTGCTTCACACACTGCCCTCTCAGGAGCACACTGCCTGGCCTCCCAGGCCTTCTTCTGAAATCGAGGAGGAAGCCTTCTTAAACTAACAGCTCTTGCATTCTCAAAGTACCTAAAACCAATGCCAGGTGGATGATGCCAGGGTCTGCTGCCAGCTGGAGCAGTAGACAGGCTGCCTTCTCTCTTGCTTGTAGTGGTGGAGTGCCTGGATTGATGAACACTCTGACCTTGATTCCTAGGAACAAGTTCTCCTTGCCGGCGCCATTTTGGAACCTGGTTTAGCCGCTGCCGCCATTCTGTTACTTGGGACTCTGTGGCCTTCTTCTCAAGGCAAAGCCTCTCTCCTTTGCAATTCTGGGGCTGCAGAGCACAGAGAATGCCACCTCTTGTGATGCCCTCAGGCCATCTTTTCGACTCGGTGGTTCCTTCCCAGCAATGGAGATCCTCTCAGCTCCATCTTTGCAGTCCACAGCTTTCCTGGTGTTTCCTTTCTGGCCCAACTCACATTTTAAATCATCCTGCTTGGCTCTTTTCTCTTGATTTTCAACATAAATCTGGCTAAAAGCAACCAATAACAACCACGCCACCGCCCCAATAGTTTGTAGCTTTGAAATGTCTCTTGAAAGACTAATCAGTCCGCCATGCTTAATCTCAGTCTTAGGCAAAGTCTCTGGGCATGAGCAAAATTCTGAAAGATTTTCAGCCAATCCATAGCACAAGTCATCTGGAATCCAATGACCAATGCTGTCCTCTCTTTATATTACTATCAGGCTCTCCGCCTTAGGATACCCCCCAGACCACACCCATAGTCTCAGCCTTACTCAGACCGATAATCCCATCAGTACTAAAACCCATAATCCCATGGATCATGGATCAAGTCTCAAATTCTAGAAGTTCCCGCCCAATGACTACATGAGGCTTTGGGGGGACAACTAGACATAAACCATAACAACCATTAACATACCTCACAGACTTGGAGAAATCATTCCTAAAATTTATTTGGAACCAAAAAAGATGCAGAATTGCAAAGACAATTCTGGGCAACAAACACAGGGCAGGAGGCATTATAATTCCTGACCCAAAGTTATATTACAAAGCTGTAGTAATAAAATCAGCATGGTATTGCAAAAAAAAAAAAAAAAAAAAAAAAAAAA